>VXAA01004749.1:1008295-1021528 GCA_013399115.1 Anseranas semipalmata
TCCTATTGTAGATCCACCCCCACCCCAAATAGAAATTGAGCTGACAGGAGGCATTCTTGATGAATAATTACTCTGTGGCCATGATTGTATCAAGTCTTCTAGAATATTTTCTGTGATTGAAAAGCTCATTATTTAAAACATATATATGAAAGTACAAGTAGTCTCCTTTTCATTCGGATAATCTTCCAAAAACTTCTTTTCATAGAATCTAAGACAATCATTTAATTATGTATAAAAATACAATACTTGTACACATGTGAAGTTTTCAATTATTATTAGCAGGAGAAAAAGCTGAACCTCAGAAAAGAATTCATTACAGTAAGTGAAACATGTTGATGACCTTAGAAGACTCTGTGCTAAAAAGTATTTCATACCTTTAGCTTTTTGGCAGGCTAGATTTTAAGAGCATGGAAACAAAATAACTGCCTTGCCTACAAAGGTTTAAATTTCTGATACTGTTTGGCTTTCCTTTAAACCGTTAAAAACATCTTAATATGGTGCTTTTATAGGAGCTTCACTTTTAAAACAGCTTTCTTAAAGAAGTAAAAAGGAAAAAAAATATTTGAACATGGTAAACAAAAATACAATGGTTTCTGTGAATACTTTGTAGTATTTGTCCAGAAAGACTCAGCCAATTAAGCTGTGTTTGACAGTTGGTATCATCTTATTGATTATCTGGCAGTGGATGCTATTAAACGGATTGACCTTTTGTTTCTTGGACTCTGTTTCTCATATAGAGATTATTAGCTGACTATTTTGAGACTCGGGAAAAATGTTAGTTTTATAAATAAAGACTCTTTATGGCTTAATTGGTAGGATTTCTGTGAGCACTTGAGCACTTCTTTCTGTCTGAAATATCTTTCCAAGTAACAGCGACCAGTTTACAGGATTATCTGTATGACCTCAAGGCAAACTTTATTTACGTTGGTCAATATAAATGTTTTCTGTAAAATGAATGGGGTATAGTGTATGTCTCCTTATTGTGTTCTTTATTGTTGTTTTATTCTGCCATTGCAATATTCTTTTAACTTTACATTTCTAATTCATATAAAGTGCTTCTCCTGCTGTGGAAAGTTGGAAAAAAAAATCCACCCTGCCTTTCAAAAGACTTATCTAGAAAAGTTGCTGCACAAGGATTGCTAAAAGTACCATAAAGTTTCATTACATTTTGCAGAAATAATCTAGTATAGCTGCTCAGCTGACTGACAGAGTGAGTATTGACTAATACAATCCTGTTGTTCCAGCATATATTTTAGTTCAAGTATCCTAGATTCCAATTGGGATTTAGTATTCATCAGAATGAGTGAATTCCAGATGTGGAAAGTCTATTGCCTATTTTACCTTGTATGTTTTTCTAATAGATTTGCTTACCAGACCTGTTTCTTCATTTTTTTCCCTTGTATAGATCAGTCTGTCAGATAAGAGCCACACAGCGTTAGTTGTATACATACATGAGATTGGCATAATGGATGCTAACGTGTGATAATGTGTCTTCACTTTTCTATGCACTATATCAGTAGCGGCATACAAGCCAGAAAACACAAATTTGAAGAAATATGAATATTTAAATCAGAAAAAAAAAAGTGTGAGAAAATGAAGGCACATAGGAAATCTTGGGCATAAACTTGCGACTCAGTTAACTAGTTTTTCTATACTAGTTTTCTATGAGGAGAAATAAGATGATGAGAAACTTATGCAGTTAGTTCAGTAAAGAAACCCATCAATGCTCACTGGCATTTGTGACATTGACTTGAGGTTGACAGAAGTGCATTCTAGATGTGGTAGGGCAAAAGTCTTAAAACTGATTTTAAAAAGTCTGGAATGGTTTTACAATGAAAAATATCAGAACTCTTCATTGTAAGAGCAAATATCACTTCTGCAAATTTTTAGCTTGCCTGATTAACAATTTTTATATTTTTATACTTTAATCAATGAACAACGAATAGAGCGTACTGCTGTATCTTGCCACTTGTGTTGTCAGATATAACATGCTGCTTTTTTGTCACATGGATGATGATTATGTATGGGCAGAAGAAATAAGCAGTATTTTAATGTGTTTTAGAGTCCTGGAGCATCAGTTCTTCAAAATAATATTGGAACTTTTATATAACTATTTTCTAGGCATTCTACACATATGGTGAAGAAAAATTTCCAGGTTTATTCTGAGCCCATCAAAAGCTCAAATGAAAACACAACCTTTTCAGTTAGTTCTCATGTCCTGATTGCCCAACTAAAGCCAAAACTAGAGAAAAATAGTTTTGCAAGATTACTTATCTGCTGTTGCCCAAACAAAATAGCTTTCACTTAAAAATGGCTGTGCCCCAAAAAGAAACATCCTCTCTCAATTATTTCAACATGACTGTGTTTTTAGTGCTTGTGTTCATCTCTTCCAAGGCCACAAGTAAAAAGCCTTAAACCTAGAAGCCCAACTCATGAAACTCTGTGTTGAAACATACTCCACCGTTTTTTGATGTGGAAATCGAGGAAACAGGACCTGTTTAACTGGTGGGGGCACATGCATTCTATCATCAAGCCATATCTATTCCTCAGGGAGCTACATCTAGCTACTCTGAAACAGTTCAGAATATTTATAAAAGAGCAATTTGATGCTGTTCCTGGGGGATATGTTAACTCAGATATTTATGTTGCTAATATTGTGATATGTGAGAAGGGTGTGTGTGTGTGAAGGTGAAACAGTTAGCTACTATTGTATGGGGCCAGCCGTCTACATCAGAATGTTTTACAGGAAGGTGGTATCACCAGATTTTAATAAATAAATAGAAATAAAAAAAAAAATCCAATGAAAAATGTTTTTATACAAGATGTGTTGCTTTGCCTCCTTTATACAATTTTAACCATCTAGTTAAAGTAATTGAGTTTTAGATGCTAAGATTCCCTCATTCAAAAATTTAGATGTTACCTAGAAAGTTTCGTTTGCTTTTGGCCAGATATCGTTCAAACATGTTGAACAAATCTGTGAGTGAAACACCTGCAAAGTAATGAGCATGCTGTTAAATACAAGAATATGCAAGCAGTTTCAGGAGCTAAAAATTGATGGAAGCATCCTTTTCCTCTTGTCTGTACTTCCAGGGGCCTTCTGTGTCCCCTATATACTGTCTGAACAGCAGGGGTCATGTTTGTGTGGTGCAAGTAGATGGGCCAAACAAAAGAACTGAGAGTCACTCTGTTTCTCCCATAGCAAGGGCAGTAGCTTAAATTTCCTTCATAAGCTGCTGACTTAACAAAGTTTCTAGGAACTTGAAAATATTTTGAGACCTCCATTACTCAATAAATTTTGCCTAAATTTGGCCAGTGGTGGTATAGGATGCTAGACAAATGAACAAGCAACTTAATCTGTTTCCTCTCCCAGGGGAAAGTAGTGCAAACAGGCAGTAAACAACTTGTTCTTGCCCAAACTGGGTTCAAAGCACTTCTTGCTATGAAAGGGATGCATACAGATTTAAGAAATATACAACTTCTGTTGCAGACAAATGAAACGCTTGACACTCGTGGCCTAGAAACTTGAGGAAAATTAAACTGAAAAATGAATTACAGGTGCTAGTGGGAGACTTCAATAGTTGCAAATAACTAGATGAGAGACTTCTGTTATTGCAAATAACTAGGTAGAAGACTAACTGTACTGGGCAAGAGAATATTTTGGAATTCAAGTTTGTGGGTATTAAAATAGTAATCCAAGAAAATGAGAGGCAATATGTTAAAATGTCTGTTGGTGAGCCAGTAAGTGGTGCAAAAGATGTCAAAACCTGATTTATTTATTTATTTTGAAACATGTATCTCCTCTCATCATCTTGGGTCAAGTTTAAATAACACTGTTAGAAGTTTCTCAGAACTTTTTTCCTATGTTGATTTTTAGGAGCAAAGAATATCTCAAGTGTATAGTATTAGACTTCCTAATGCAAGCTCAATCCTGATACGACACAAATGAGGTAGCCAGCCTTTTATTCCTGTGTTACAGGGACTGCAATATATTGCAGTCACTGATTTCTTCTATAAGCATCCTCATGTTTCCATCCATCACTCCTATATGGAGCATGCTTTCAGAGTCAAATCATCAAATCCTTACTTTGTTTTGTCTGATTTGTCTGCCTTGACGCTTTTAACTTGATAATGGCTAATAACTTAGTGTCATCATTTGCTCCATTCTTATAAAGCAGACTAATATGTCCCTTCTGAAACTCACTATTTAGTGACTTTATATGTATTCACGTACAATTTTGTGACTTTTCCCACTAACAGCTCTTGTGTCCCTACTTGAACTGCAAAAGGTTTTTTGGACAGGGTTTGGCTTGCTTATATTTAATAACTTAAAAGTAAATAATTGAAAAAAAATAAGTCTTACTTCAGCCCTTTAGCTAATTAAGATCTGTATCTGTTTTGAAGCTGGGAGATGTCAACTTGCATGTCATTTTCCTGCAGGTACTTGAATATTATTGTAGTAAATACCTTGTTCCCCTCTTCATGCCCCATTTGTAGCTAGATTCTTTCATGGGATACAAGCAACTTCTGTGAACTTCAATGGGAATTATTCATGCTCTGCAAGTGGAGAGCAGAGCCCATGACTGGACTGAAGCCAATGTTCTCTAAAAGTTCACATGCCTTGTATTGGCTCTCTGGTTTAGACTCCTTCTGACGAAAGGGGGGAAAAAAACTGAAAAATAGTAGCAGTTTAAGTTTTTTTTAAAGGGTTAACGTAACGTGATATAAACTGTATTTCATCTGTTCTTCCTACTTGCCCATTTTCTTCAGAAATGAGTAAGTAGAGCCTTCTATGCAGTGAACTTGAAGAATGCTAATGGGATGTCTACAGCACATTGTACTTGGAGTACTTATGCCAGAATAGGAAAGCCTTTTATTCTGTAATTCCCTGAGGCAAGAAAGAGGCTTTCTGAAGAGTTACTTTAAATTTAAACTCTCATTCTAATGTTAGACAGCCTGTTGGATCTCTGAGTTAAAAATTGCTTCAGCTTTACTTACTAGAGCCAGATGTAACATTGACCTTAAATGGTAAAAGCTCCCAAGAGTGAAGGAGAGGCTGGCCTGAGGGGAAAAAGAGGAATAACTGAAGTTTTAGGTAAGTAATCTCTATAACTGAGAATAAGCTCTCTCTCACCGTGGAACAGAACAGAACCGTATTTCCTCCTTAAAGGTACAGTACCTTGTTATGATACCGAGTAGTTATTTTTATCTCTCCCCCACCCCAAATCCCCATCCTCCTGTCAAATTCTACCCCTTTTTCAGGTTCTAGCTGCTTAAAAAGTGGGTGAGATTAATGGAATCTAGTTCTTCTTAAATACTGTTTGGGAGTATACAAGAATGAAAAAGAAACAGCTGTGTTAATTATACCAAAGCTTGATTAATAAAGGAATGTAGTCAATAATTCAAGGCAACCTGGTAGACAGATACTGTTATCTGTATTGGACTAATCATTAGAGCATATTAGTTAGCAGCAGCACATATTACAGGGAGAAAGACATTTAACAGATTTCTTTTTTTTTTTTTTTTTGTAATTGTATGGCTTTTCTTCCCCCATGCTTGTTTTTAACAGTGCCGAAGTTGTTCGTTTTGATAGATAGCCTACTTGTGTCTGGAACCTGTCTTTTAAAAGACATTTCCGGAGCCATTCCTTTATACTGTATGTGTTTAGTTTTAATCCTATTAGAGGTAAATTAATACTGTGAAGTTATCTAATTAGAATGCTGTACAGGGAGTGGGGGGATGGAAGGCGAGGAAGAAAACAAAAAGAAACAAAGCAAAAAAAAAAAAGCCTTTTAATATTAAAGCATGCTTGCTTTAATATGAATAATCACAATATTTACAATTTCCTGTATTTCAGTATTCAGCTTTATCTGTGCTGTTTGGTAGCTATGCTGCAGTGAAGTGCTTCTTATTTTCTTAGCAAATTAAAACTGTTTTTTATCTAATGTGTATGTTAGGGATTTTTCTTCCAGACAGCAGTATGTAAACAACATGTAAGAACGAGGTCATTACAAGGAAATGCTAGCTGAAATTGAAGACAGGTTTCTGTTACTAACATATTAGCAAAAACTTATGTTAGTGAGTTGATTTTCAAATCACATTCAGCATGGTTCCATCTGGTGAAAAATCCTCTGCAATCATCAGAAAATTTCCTTCTTTGTGGAGTGATTAGGCAGTAAAATTAGTTTATGTAATGCAGAAATTGGGAGAATTTAGAGTTCTGAGCACAGACAGTGTTTCCTGCAAGTACTAACCGGTACTGCATTTATACTTGATATGGCAAATGTGTATACTTTCAGTAAAGTTCACTTCATTGAGCTTCAAGAGAATGTGATAAATGCATCTTGTTATAACGTTACAGACCTAGTTGCAAACCTCATAATTAGTTTTCCTTTTTTCTTTGGACTCTCATTAGTGTTAAACAAGTTATTACTTTTAATCTCCTGGCTGATCTTCATGTTTTAAATCAACAGTTACATGAAGCTTGGAGCTTTTTAATCTAACAACAGATCCCATAGATATCTAAGTTAGTTGATTAGAACTAACACTGGAAATTAGGAAAGTCTGATACATTAAACACTGAATACCAGGGAGTCCTCGTTCTTTAAATATTCCTGGGCTTTTGAGCCTTCAGAGGCCCTTATCCTAATATGTTGGTCTTGCATGCATTACTTAACTGGTGATATTTTACACACCACTTTCACATGTGCAAGGATACTCAGTTTAGATGGTATTTGGAGGGTGTTTAAGTTCTAATGAATAGTCTTTTCAACTTTGTATATGGACTAGAATAATTGTGTGTAACTCCTCCAAGTATGAACTGTGTGTATTTCTAATACATGATACTTCGTAGTATTTCAGCAACTGTTCTTCTCAGTATGTACAATCCTTTTTTTGGTAACTTAGAATACATTACATGTGTAAATCTGTCTCTGTAAAGATGCTATGATGACAATGTGTAATTTGATACAAAAAGTACAGGTTGCTCATTTGTGCATAGTGAAAATTGTCTTTACATCAGCACTATGCTAAGGGACCTAGGGTTATTGACATATTTAATTTAAAGCCATCTGCTTCGCATCCCTCTGGATTAAGTTGCAAGTAGGTTGTGGACATAAAACTTCTATGCCTCCTTACCTTCTATCTTTTTATATGTTTGAGTCAGTTTTAATGGTGGTATAAACCCTATCTATACTCCTGTGTATATAGGACAAAACTAGTGAAAATAAAGAATTCATTGATCAAAAGGAGGACAGAAGGAGCTGATGGTAGAGGTCGGAACTATCTGCGCTCAGACAGCTTTTAATGTTAGTGACATAAGTTTGGTGAAAAATCACTTTTTGAAAATCTGGATAAGGTAGAGTATGGCAACTGAGGTATAAGGAGTTGGTACTGAGAAGAGACAGCTGTGAAAGCTTTTAATTTCAGGGATCATACATGTATGTTCCTTACATGTCATGGAGTTCTCTTGCTTCATGTAGCTGCTGTTCTTAGAGAATCGTACAAGTCCAGGCAAAAGAAGTATCAAGTGGCTTGTGAGTGGAAGGGAAAAGAAAATGCTTGCCATTTCAAGTTTTTGTGGGCCATTAAAAAATCTGGGCGATTCGTGGGCAGAGAGATCTTTTTCCCAACCTGACTTGCAGTCTTCCTGTAAACTACACAGAAGAAATTCCTTTTGATGTGTTCTCCACTGGTACTTACTTTGAAAAGTGGGTCAAAGAGATGTGTTGGATCTCTGTATCACTGTCAGAAAGGAAATCTGTCAGTGAGTGATGGATCTTTGTAAGCTTTTAAACAAGTGACTCAAGACATGAATTATTGCTTATGGGCACGTGTAGTGGTTTGTGAAGGAGAACTAAAACTGTGACTGTTGTGAAATAACTTTGAAATAACTGAGTCTCACCCCGGAAAGTAGGTTCTAAGAATTCTGAAAACAAGAGGGATTTGATATTTAGAGCAAGTGGGCTAGTAGCGTCAGGTTTTGTTGGAGATGTTGGGCTTTAACAGCATCCTTGGATTTAATCCTTCTCAGTAGTAGGTGGATGTGACAGGCTTTTTCTTTTTGCTTTATTTCAATGGGTTTTTCATTAATTTTACAATCTGGAAAATCATTTGAGGAAATTCCATTTTAAATAGGAATTACCGCATATGTTAAGTATCTGAAAGATTTAAAAACAAACAAACACAACTAATAGCTGAAATCAAGAATACCTTACCATCTACTACAACTTTTACATACCTTTAAATGTAAAAAACTCAAAGTCTTTAGGTATCACAAGTCGACAGGGATCTGCAATATTGTAGGTATGATCACCTGTGGGTTTGGACAAGTAAGGCTCGTAGAAAAAGATATTTATTTCTTCTTATGCTAACACATTGCTTGGAGCAGAGAGGATGAAAAAGAGGAGGGGAGGGAAACATACAAACTTGCCAGGTAATATATGTCAGGTTTACATACACACTTGAAAGTTTCTTTCCCTGACTACTACTGAAGCATATTCTGTTGTGCTGTCATTACACAAATTAATACTTTAGAACCACTGTGCTCTCCCCCAGTTTGTTTGCAGATACATTTGTCCTGATGATCGTTCAAACAGAGCCACTACACAATGGGGTCCGCTGGACTAGTTCCTGCGATTTCAGCAGAGAGCAAAGCAATTGAAAAGTTAATATAACAAATGGTGGGGAAAAAAGCGATTTATGTAAGAGTTGCACAGTTTCCCTTACCAGTTGTAAGGCTTTGCATCCTGGAAATGGATATATGGTACAAATTCTGTGCTGCTGGGTCAAGCACAGCAATTGCTTTGGGCTAGTGGCTTCCCTTCAGAGTAAAATTATTAGTGTTTGTTTAATTCTGCAGAATGTTTTATAATGCTGAAGTTGTATGTAGGGAATTTGGCTCTGAGCCTTTGCTTTTGAAATCAGCAAAGTTTCCAGTGACCTGAGTGGTTTCAGGTCAGGCTCTTAGTGAACACCACAAAGGTAAAGGAGATGTTAATTAGTAGGAAATAAAGAGCCTGAAATTTGGGTATGAACAGCATGTCTGTTTTCACCCATGTTATTTTGGACGCAGAGGGGTGCACCAACAAATGGTAGGATCTGTAGAATGTCAGCTGTTTCTGAGATTTTGGAAAAGAAAAATCCAAGATTTCACTTTTAAATACTCTTCTGGTTGCTCTGAAACATCCCTAAAAAAGCCTTTTTAGAAAGGTGTGTGTGTGTGCGCGCGCATGTGCGCATATAGTAAAATATAATAAAGTAAGATACATAGATCAAAAATTCATGTTAAATTCCAAGGTTGTGCTGAACTGTGGCATAGCTGCTGAACACAGAAATTAAAAATGAAATGTGTAACTATAAGTCAAAGGAGAGCTTGTGGAGAGGAAGGGAAATTAATTTATAAAGATACACACGTTTCAGTTTCAACCACTTCTTGTACCATTTCCCGTATTTTTCTTTTTACATAGTGAATGGATGTGGCTGACCTCTGGGCTCATGAAAATAGCTCAATATAATTAGTGGCCTAGTTGCACTGGAGGGTGGAGCTTGCCCCACGAGGGGGTGCTAAGTCAAGTTGATGCTCTGCACAGCATCTCAGATGGGTGCAAATCTTGTGAGCAAATCTAAATATTGTTAGTTCCCTATGCAAGTATAGTTGTGCCTATCATCTTAACTTCCCCGAGGGTTGTTGCAGTTAAATAAATTTCTCATTCCTATTCTTTGACAGATATAATTATCAGGATTGCTCCAAAAGCTGTTTTCAGTAAGCGCAGTAGTTAGTGGAGCAGACTGTAAAAAACGAGGTAGATGTATCAAAATTCCCAAGTAGTTTAGATACTTTATAGCAAGATTGGGAGACTTGAAAACTGCTCTGTGTTTACTCACTGAATTAACTGAAAATACCTGAAGGGTAGAGGAAGAATTTGTGGGATATATTCTAAAGCCTCAGCATGTAAAACTCATTTTTATCTATGTACTGAGCTTTGGGGGCCTGTTAGAAGTCTCTCTTGCATAAAACAGCATTAAAATGTCCATTCCAAAACACGTATATTGTGTGCTGAAGGAATAGGCTCACTGGAGTATTAACAACCTTGTACCCTTATAAGAAGCTTTTCATGTTTCCTGTTGGATCTCTTTTTTGTCTTTGACATTTCCCATTTAACAGATTTAAAATGTTTTTGTTGGTAAAATGGCAAACATCAACTATCCCACTCTATACAAAGCTGACATAAAACCATAACAGAAAGGTGAATGATACGTAAAGATTCTTTGGGATATCTGTACTGTTGCTGCTTGGTATTTCCATGTCTAGGAAGGTGTTCAGAAATTAAATTAAAGCAAGTAGCCTTTTTCACTGATTGTTTGTAAAAATGATACAGAACTGAAGCCCCCCTCCTCCCAAACACTATGCCAGAGAAAAGTAGCATTTTTTATTATGAAAATGGTGAGTTGTACTTCTTAAACCACATGGTAGATCAAACTCTGTTCTTGTAAATTGTTGTTGCTGCATTTGGAATGTGCAGAGCTTTGCCTGGGCACAAATTAACAAAGTTTTTTCATCTAGCCTTGTTCTCAGATTATAGTTACAGTGATATACTTTCTCAGAATAAAACCTATTAAGCATAAGGCATATTGTGAGTTTCTCTCTCTGATTTAGAGGTTAAAATAATGCATGGAGTTGGAAGTATTTCCCCCCCCTCTTGAAGTGGATACTGTACAATCATCTTGTATACTTATCTTCTGAGCATCTGCTTAGAAAATAAAACAACATGCCACTTTGACATCCAAGAAAGTGCTATAAAAAGTCTGTTGCTATGTTTAAATGCCTACACTCAGTTGCTATAGCAATAAAATTCTCAAAAATGATGCATGGATTGCCACAGTTCCTTACCAGCCCTTTCTGGGACAGGAAGATTGTTGGACTGAGAAGATGACAAAGATCCTCAGTATATCGGTGGAGAGAGTTGCCACGCATTTCCAGGTGCCTTGTGCTGCCATCTGTGTGCAAAATGTGGCCTAACTGTACAAATCCCCAAGTGGCTGTGTCAAAAGGGACAGTTGGATCCCTGCTTGATTCAATTGCCTCTTCAATACTTGTGTGACAGAGCTCAATATTTGGAGCAACTTCCCATTTCTCTGCAAGACAAGTTGCTGAAAATGTTTTTTTTCTTCTGAATTCCTTCAATCCCTTGATAACAAATGTGAAACTCAGCATACAGAGTGCAGCAGACTGTGTAGGTTTTGTCTCTGTAATATTACAGTTGTCAGTCTGAAATGCCCTCGATCCTGAAGCAGCTATGGGAACCCTGCTCTCAAAAAGAAAATAAATGAAATAATAGCTGATGGAATCCTTAGCATCTCTCTGGGGCTCGAAGCCTTGAACATTCATTTGCTTCTTGAAGAGGGCAGGAAATTCAGTTTCCTTAGTAGCAACGTAGAAAACTGGTATCTCTAAGTTCACTATGGGATTGCATTGTTATTTGAGACATTTTCTACATCTTGTTCTCTTTTACTGAGGGACATGTTAGATTGGAAAAAAAAGACTTGGAAAAAGTTGGGGCCATGTTTGAAAGCAATATAACTGTTCCATTCTCTATTCCTAATTGCCTGAAGAATCTTCAAGGTTCAGTTGACTCAAACTGTGTGTTTGCGCACTTCAGTTTAAATGTGGTGCTGGTAATTCACAACAGTTATGTAACTATTTCAAGTGTTTTCCTTAATGTATGCTTTGAAGTCCAGTTAAGAGCTCTATTATTAAGAATGTATCAGTGGTGGAAATGTGCATCTATGCTTTATTTACACTAATGTAAACTTTACAGTTGACAATATGTGGTTACATGAATAACCTTACTTCAAGGGAGTGGGACAGGAGGAGCATAGGAGGAGATGCGTGAAACTTTAGCTTTTCTGGTTCATTAAACTGTCAAGTACCTGAAACGCAGAAACCTGATTTTCCTCAGAACTGTGTCCTACACCTATAGCATCCTCACCACAATTGTGACAACATCAGTTTATTCTGTATTCCAAAGCCATTCTGTATAGTCTCTATTTTGGATGTCCTACCCCTGAATTTGCATCTGCCATGGAAAAACAAACCTCATGATACCTGTCATTTGCTGGGTCAGTTTTGGTTGAAACTGCTCACCAGCTTCAAAAGTTACTGCAGGAAGAGGTAGGCTTGAACAGACAATATGGCTACATCAGCTTCTTTCCATGAAAAAAAGAATTAAAGGGAAAGCCTGTGGCTATGGGCTAGAGACACATTTCTCATTATGTATTGGCCACTAGCCTTCTTTAAGTGTTAGCTATGCACTTATTCTTTCCCAAATCTATTTTTGGTTTTGTTTTCCTTGGAATAAAGATTGTGCTGTTATTCTGGTTGTCAGCCAGCTATCCTTCCCCCTTCTTCCCTGCCCTCCCTTCATTCCCTCCCAGTAGCCTTTGAACTCATCTAATTTGTTCAGTTTGGCCAGAGAGGATCTTAAAAGCATTAAGTTCCAACAGATTTAGTGAAAAGAGCTGGTATGGCAGGAGGAGAGACACAGTTTTAGACCCAGCTAAAGGGAAAAGGCTCCACTGTGAGCTGAAATCATCACTGATTCTGTTTGACCTGCTGTCTGGCAACCTGGCATGCATGAAGCTCAAAACAAGTCACAACAAAAGTGCTGTCTCTTGCCCCTTCAGACCGGCAGGAGACTAAGAGACAAGTAGAATTATTTTTGGTGAGTGAGAGAAGATACAGGTTTTGTTATTTTAATGATTTTGTTCTTTGGGTATTTGAGGTCAGCTACTTAAGAAAAAACTTTTTTCCTGATGCGGAGAGACATAGGTTATAAACTGTCTGTTTGTGCACTGATGTCTTAACTTTATTTTGGAAAACTTTCACAAATGTTTGTGAAACAGATCATGAAAACTACATGCTGATAACTCTCCTGTGATTTCACACCAAGTTCTAATAGTTGGTGGCAGTCCGTATGTCTGTCTTCTTTCCAAAGCAGTGCAGAGCACTGTTAGATTGTACAACAGACCATTATCTATTTTGCAGATTTTTCCATCAGGGCTACAGTGCCTAAAAGGAAAAGAGCTTAGGTTTCTGCAGTCGTCGGGAACAGGCTATAGACTCTACTTGGTCTGATCTTCAGTCACACTCATGGGAATGTTGTTAGTGGACAGGTTCTTCCCATGGCAAATAAATGTCAGTTGTCCAGGAAGAGGCAGCCGTCTTTTTTTTTTTTT
>VXAA01004749.1:1021572-1054013 GCA_013399115.1 Anseranas semipalmata
TTTTTTTTTTTTTTTTAAGCTGTCTTTCCTTATGTAACAGATGTTTTGAAGCTCAGCCAGGGAGAATAAAGTATTATCCAGAGAGAGCAGCCCTCATCTGCTTTCTGGTCATTTGGAGAGGGCAGCTGATGGTCAAGAATCTGTTCCCTGAAAATTTCCATGCATCTGAAGTGGTTTCTCCACTAATTATGTCCTTAAATGTTCATGCATATTCAAGGTCAGTATGCAAGCTCTAAGGCTGAAGAAACTCCCAGCATTCACAGATGCTGCTCGCTTGCACCTGCTCTCTTAGGTACCCTTTTAATCCCCTGTCGTAGGTTTAGCTTTTCCTTTATAATATATGGCAAAGTACTGGACTCTTTCTCTGAAGACTACTCAGTACGCAAATATTGTTTTAATGGGTCAGATCATGTGTACTTCATTCTCTTTTTGCTTCTGCTTTCATGGGTTTTAAGTAACATTGGGAAAACCTTAGCATTAAACAGATGCCCACAAAACAAAAGGGAGATGGTGATCCTGCTAAATAAATAAATAAAATAAATCTCCCCCTCTGGCTTCCTTCAGCTTACGTTAGGAATTTCTAGGCCCTTTCTGTTGAAATAAACTCAAAATGTAAAAAATGACAGAACAATATCTTATTCGTTCTTAAGTAAACAGTTGACATACTTTCTGTTAGTGACTGATTAGTTATTCCATGATTATTTCATAGAATTTAACCTGTGGTAACATCCTGTTTTCTTTCTTTGCTTTATCTGTTTGGGAGGAGTTGTTTTGCTTAGAAACAAACAAGCAAACTTTTTGGCTAGATAACATTAAAATTGTTTCTTTTTCTGTTTAAAACAGGAAGCTCTGGCCTACAGCATTCCAACCATCATCCTGCTGAATTTTTGTTATCCTTTCTTCACCTGTGCTACAGGCCACTATGTTGACCATGAAAGTTCCCGACCTTGAAATCCACTTATAGGTAATATCTGCTTTTCTGGTTGCATTATTTGTTTTTTGAAACAGTTGGGCTAATTTCTCATTTGGGGTCTTATTCAGTGAAGTCAATAGGAGTTTTGTGCGTATAAGAGATACATAGGTCAGCTACTTGTTATTCTGATATTTTCTAAAAATATTTCCCAGCCAATTTTGGTTGATTAACATGTATGTTGAGCATTCACTAGTTTTTAAAGTGAGTGCTGCTCCATAAACCAATTTTATTTAAATTATCCATTAAAATAAATAGTATAAGTTACAGATGAGAAGATATGGAACACCAAGAAAACACTTATGTAACATCAGTTTCTGTGTACACTCTTCTATTGAGACAGACGGTAGCTTACTGTCTGTGAAAATGTTAATACTTTTCAGTCCAGATCAGAAACTGAAGTTAACGAACTAGAAAATAAAAATCATTAGTGGATTGCCTAGCTAGCTATCAAAAGCTATATTTTTTTGTCTGTAACCATCAAACACAGGAGCACTGAACTCAGTGGGAATTTATAGATGGATATTCAGGGATGGAAGTTAACTCATAAACTCAGTATGGGACTGCGTGTTCTTGCTAACTGAGAAGTACAATAAGTTTTGCGTATCTGACAAAAGTGAGACTTACTTCAGAAGTGCTCAAGACCAGACAGGTACTATTCAATAACAAATAACTTTAATTATAGCACATTTTAATGATTAGGACGTATCCTGAAGCTGCATTACATAATACCAATGTCCAACAAACGGTATAGTTGAACAAGTAAGATTTGATGGCCAATTTCACCTAAATCACACAGAATCACAGAGTGTTAGGGATTGGAAGGGACCTTGAAAGCTCATCTAGTCCAATCCCCCTGCCAGAACAGGAACACCTAGATCAGGTCACACAGGAATGCATCCAGGCGGGTTTTGAATGTCTCCAGAGAAGGAGACTCCACAACCTCTCTGGGCAGCCTGTTCCAGTGCTCTGTCACCCTCACCATGAAGAAGTTTCTTCTCATATTTAAGTGGAACTTCCTATGTTCCAGCTTGTACCCATTGCCCCTTGTCCTATCATTGGATGTCAATAAGAAGAGCCTGGCTCCATCCTCCTGACACTCATATTTTACATGTTTATAAACATTAATGAGGTCACCCCTGAGTCTCCTCTTCTCCAATCTAAGGAGACCCAGCTCCCTCAACCTTTCCTCCTAAGGGAGATGCTCCACTCCCTTAATCATCTTTGTGGCTCTGTGCTGGACTCTCTCAAGCAGTTCCCTGTCCTTCTTGAACTGAGGGGCCCGGAAGTGAACACAACATTCCAGATGCGGTCTCACCAGGGCGGAGTAGAGGGGGAGGAGGACCTCTCTTGACCTACTAACCACACCCCTTCTAATATACCCCAGGATTCCATTGGCCTTCTTGGCCACAAGGGCACAGTGCTGGCTCATGGTCATCCTGCTGTCCACCAGGACCCCCAGATCCCTTTCCCCTCCTCTGCTCTCCAACAGGTCAGTCCCCAACTTATACTGGTACCTGGAGCTGTTCTTGCCCAGATGCAAGACTCTACACTTTCCCTTGTTATATTTCATTAAATTTCTCCCTGCCCAACTCTCCAGTCTGTCAAGGTCTCGCTGGATGGCAGCACAGCCTTCTGGCGTGTCAGCCACTCCTCCCAGTTTTGTGTCATTAGCAAACTTGCTGACAGTGCACTCTATTCCCTCATCCAAGTCGTTGATGAATATATTGAACAGTACTGGTCCCAGTACTGACCCTTGAGGGACTCCACTAGATACAGGCCTCCATCTAGACTCTGTCCCATTGACCACAACTGTCTGGCTTCTTTCCTTCAGCCAGTTCACAGTCCACCTCACTACCCGATCATCCAGACCACACTTCCTCAATTTAGCTGTGAGGATGCTGTGGGAGACGGTGTCAAATGCTGTACTGAAATCAAGATGAACCACATCCACTGCTTTACCATCATCTATCCACCTGGTTATGCCTTCATAAAAGGCCATCAGGTTGGTTAAGCATGACTTCCCCTTGGTGAAGCCATGTTGGCTGTCCTTAATGACCCCCTTATCCTTGACATGCCTAGAGACTGTGCCAAGGATAAGTTGTTATATCACCTTTCCAGGGATGGAGGTGAGGCTGACAGAACTGCTTTGCAGAATGATCATTTCTCCTTCACAATGGTAAATCTTAATTCTTCAGCTTTTTCAAATAAACATTAATTAATATAGTTATGTTTGAATGTTCTGAGGTTCTTAATTAAGTCTTTAAAATAAATAAAAATAGGTGTTCCCCAAACATTTGCAGGATATAGTGAATTATGTACAGGGACATATACAGTGAAGAACCAGATCTTTTGAATAGTTCAAAACTGAACTATTGCATCCCTAGTCACCTTAAACACACAGTTCTAATATTTTCTGTTGCATTTGTGCTATGAAATAATGATTTAAATTAGTGCAATTTCAATGTTTCATTCAATTATAAAGATTATGTGCTACACCAATGTAAAGCATCCTCAGCATGTTTTCAATATACAGACCTCCCTAGGGAATATTAACCCATCACAGTAAGGGGTACACCTGTGTAACTTCTTGGAAGTCAATTAAACAAATTATTTCTGCATGCCTTTGCACATTACATTGACTAGAAAAGGTATGGAACTTACTGATGCCTGAATCTGGCTTGGTATAGTGGTAGAAATACAAGTGAAGACAAAGTATGAACCTGATGAGTGAGCTAACTGAAATGCCATTATTCCACCTTGCTGCAAAAATGAAGAAGAAAATGTAGTTTTTAATACTAAAAGCACTAATGGTATGTAAATGGTTACTCTGTAATTGAACATTCATGTGGCTCTGCAGTTCAGTTGGGGTATGGGTTGTAACTAAAACGAGCCATGTGTTTGAAATTTGCTTTTTGCTTCAACTTAATTCAAAAGCATGCTTCTATACATTTAGGATTAAGTGTTTTTCTTTCACATGGATGCTTAAATACTAATAAAAAAAATGTGGTACCATTCACTAAGGTTGGCAAATTAAGTGTTATGGAAAGTATTGTAGTTCCCCTGTTTGTTTATTCTCTAGATTCTGTTGTTGTTTCTTCTGGAAATCATTTCTCTGAGTTAACTGGCCAATGAGAAGTTTGGAGGAAAAAAGGATAGCTGGCTATGATTTTGAATTTAAATATTTCCTTTAACAAAAACACAAAAATGGCGTGTTCAGTTAGTAACTTTATCCTCTTCAGTCTGGAGAGGAAAAATAAAAAGCTTTTCTACAAGAGGGTTAAAAACAGAAAACACTTGGAGAGAACGCTTAGAAAATGAATTTGTTGGGTTGCCATTAAGCACCATGGAAATTAAAATAAACGTTGTTCTAACTAAGAAACATTAACAACAACAACAAAAACTGTGTTGGAAAAAATCTTTACATGGTTTAGAAACACATTCAGCACAATTTGACATCATTTACACAGATCAAATAGTGCAATTGGTCTTCATTTAATTTTAGATATGTTAATTTTTTTTACATGTGTAAAAGCATTATATCTTGTTAAGCTAGTTTGGCAAGCATTGCTTGCTCATAGTTGCATATTATGAAGAAGAAATAAAGCATATCAAAAGATATGAAAAAAGATTAGTGAAACATATTATCCTGAAGTGTTTATATAAAAGCTAGTAATTCTAGTTGCTCTAGCTTTCTCATTTCTTTCAATTTGTGAAGCAAAACTGTTGGGAAGATGGTTTCCTACTGACTGAAGCCTGAATGACTGGAGATTTGGAGAAAAGAGAAGACTGGTGAAGAGAATTAAGATCTTAGAAGTTACAAATGCCTCTTCTTTTTCCTTGAAGAAGTTGCCATCATAGGGATAGTTATATTTTGTTCCTACTTTGTAGCAAATGTGTGTGGATATCTTGTTTAAGGTTCTCAATCCCAATAATTTTAATTGGAAGAAAATATATATCATTCTAAATGCTTGATACTAAAGCATTGTGTTTGAATCACAGAGGCTTTGAACCTGGAATACATATGTGATAAAGATAACAAACATTTCATAACAATTCCTTTCTGAGCCAAAGACAAGAATTGGAATTAAGTAGTTTAAATAAGAAGAGGCACGCCTGTAAAAGTGACTATGGAAACAATCGTACAAGGTAGACTAAATTTGCTTATATTCCCTGATAATAAATCTGTTGCTTTACAGATGGCTATACTAAACAATAGAACTGAAGTTTATGGTGAAATTCTTGAAAATTGTACAAATTTCTAGGAAAACATGATGTTTCATTTAAAATTATTAGGCTGAAAAGGAGACAGTATTGCGACTCCTTGATAGTCTGTTATCAAGAGATGACATTGTCATTTTTTCCAAAATTTTCATATTGGCCAATTCCTGAGTAGCCAAGCAAATCTCTTGTGATGTCAGTTGGTAAGGATTTTGACTTTTTTCTTTTAGAAATGACATATAATGTTAAGTCCTTTAACGTACACATATTGTGCTTATGTTGAGAGACAATTCCCAAAGATAGATGTTTGCTGCATTCTGAGTACTGTCTTTTGCATGAAGGTAATCATGGAATAGATATTCAGAGCTTGAATGAAACATAGTAGGTATTTAAAAAGAAGAGTTCCCTGCTTATTATCATGTTCCTTTGATTGTCTGTACTACCAAGATTTGATGTTAGCGAGCTTTGATTGCTTAGTCTGTCCTGCAGACTTTAGAACAGGAGGACAGGATGTGACCTTAAGGGCACAATATTTGTCTTACTGTTGCATCAATCCAGCACGAAGAAAACCTTGAAACTTAGAGATAAACAAAATGTACAGTTTGTCTCTTCAAAGTGTTTCTGTAATGAGTGGAAGCTTTCGTTGTGCTTTTCATTAGTGGAAAACAAAGTAGGTTGCTACAGAGCTTGATAGACAAGAATTAAATGCAGTTTGGTTTTGATCTTGTGCAAGGATTGTTGTCTATGTACAGTTAGTCTATGATGTAGAATCTAGCAATAATGCATGAAAAGTTATAGTGATATATATAATGTCTTCATTGTTAAAGCAATCACATTGTGGAATTTCTCATACAGATTCAGCTTACGAAGTATGCCAGGAAAATATTATTCAGTGTGAAATAGCTTTTGAAGTTATAAAATCATGTGATTGATATCCTGTCATTGTAATTATTTTTTTTCCAAAATTTGAATACCTCAGGAGGGAAGGCCATCCATCATATCTGAGACCAACTTATTTTTAACATTTCACTGCCTACTGAGACCTGATTTATACTGGCTGAACTAGAAACAAATCTTATAGAAAGGGAAGAGCTATTTCCAGCCTTTGCCTCAAAAAGGTTGATTTATTTTTTAAGTTTGTACAGATGATTTGAGAAAAAATATTTTCATGTTTTTTCTGACTCAGCCACATGTGAGGCTTTGGGAGCAGAAGTGTAGGCAGCACTGTGCAATGTATCTGATAGGTAAGGCGATGGCAAAGTTTTAAAAACAACAACAACAAAAAAAAACTGGTAGGCTGAGATAATAAGAAGGAAGGAAGGAAGAGAACTGTAACAATCCTTTGTAATTGTGAGGGGTGTGTAAACCTTCCTACCAGTCTCAATCTCTTGATCTTCTGGAGAGAGAAGGATAGGGAGAAGATTCTTACTGGTTCTCATCTATATTTTCTATTAAATAGTATCACAGTCCAATGGAATTTTCTTTATACAGCTATAAAATTGGGAATGTCATCTAGCATGTGTTTGCGCACGTGTGTATGTATATGCAAGACATTGCAAAGTTCGAAAAGTGCCGGATTGCTGTCTTTTCTCCTGCAAAGTTCAGTACTTCTTATATGGTGATCCTTAATTGTTTTAATAAAACTGAAAATACGTTCAGTGACCTGCCACCCAAATAGCATCTTAAAAACATTTAAGGTTTGTTCATATTCGATAACCTAGAATGTGAGAAAGCAGGGAGATGCCAAACATTCTTCTGACTGAGATGTGTTTTTTTCTTGAAGAGGGCTACCTAGGAATCCAGCACAATACTATCCTGTGGCAACAGGATTTTAGTCCTGGCTGTGGTCTTAGTATGTACATGCAATGGGAGAAAGAAAGACTTTTTCCATACTTTCTTCTCTATGCTGTAATATCCATCCCTTCCTTCAGCAATGCTAATTACGCATAATAGGCATAAAGACAATTATCCTCTGTTGTTCACTTTCTCAATATCAGTTTCTTTCAAAAATTGAACCTGCTTCCACCAATGAACTTTGGAACTGGATATCAAGGTCACACAGACCGTTCACCTAATCCAACACAGGTATTAAAGATGTTTTCAACCATCTACAAGACTTAGAGCTCTCAGGGTCCAGAGGCTGTGTAACCACCACAGTACCTCTCCTCTGAATGCACCTAATCCTTTTTTGAACTCACTCACATGTTCCTCTTTTTACAACTTCCTGTGGTAGCAAATTCAATTATTTAATTACGCATTGTATAAAAGAGCTGCTTTTGTCTTTAAATGACTGCCTAGTATCTGCTTTGGGCGTTCTTTTCCTCTTGTACTGTGAGGAACTGTGAGCAAATAATTCGTTGGTTACCCTCTCCTGTAGGCTTGTGATTTTTTTTTTTTTATTTCTAACCTGTTTCAATTTGCAATTTCTGACTGTTCTTTCTTTTATGTACCCTTTGTATTTTTGTTGCATTCTTTTTGAGATATGACTAGACCTGTTGAAGATTTGGACATAGTATGCTCATATTCTATTTTGTTCTCAATTCTTTCCTACTAATTCTTAACATTTTTGCTTTTTTGGTTGCTGCTGAATGCTATTTTCAGAGAAGTATCCAAAATGACTCAGATCTTTTTCCTGACTGGTAAAGCATAATAATGGGCTCTGATTTAGCTAAGTGTATTTTAAGGTTATTCTTCCCCATATATATTGATTTCCATTTTTTTCAGCAGTGTCTATTTCATAATTATTAGTTAATCAGCATCTTAAAACTCACCTTGTCTGGTTTTAGATCTGACTTTCCCATCTCACCTTTCATCAGTTATTTTTGTACACGCCTTCTTTTCCAGATCCTTCATGACAATGCTGAACACCACAGTCCCCATGGGAGTATCATCTCTGCAGCAGAAAGACAGACCTGTAACTCCTATTCTTTATTTTCTTCCTTAATCTATGAGAGGTCTTTCTCTCTTGTCCTGTGAGAGTTTTCTTTCCTTCAGAGGTTCGGTAAAGAATCTTGTCAAAAACTTCTCTTTGAAAATACATATGGCCTGTATTAAAATGCTTGTTGACTTCTGTAAAGAAATTTAATGAAATAACAAAGTTTGGAATGCTGTACAGGCCTGTCTTTCTTAATCACTCTTATAGCTGCATCTATTTAGTAATAACATATTGCATTAAGATCATAACTGTCCTACATAAGAAATGAAAATTAGCAACTAGGACAAGGGTCTTAGATGATAATAAAATTAAAAGCAAACAGTCCTCAAATGAGATTTGTTTCACTTTTGCAGAATAGCGAAGCACTTCAAGGTCAACATGAAGATATTGAAGGGGATGTTTGGATGGAATGAGCATCCCTCCTTGTTTATACTGCTTGCTTTTATCTTACTCTCTTTAAGAAGTACTTGCCCTCTAATAACTCAGGTAGTTAATGTGCATTGTTTTTGTTTCCATGTTTGCTGGAACGCTGCTCAGAGGCATTCTAAAACCATAAAACTTTGTTAAATAACAAAACTTCTGAAACGTTTTTTCTGCATTTCTTCTGTTTTAGATTTGTTATGTATGTAGTTCTGTGGTATTGTTGCATTGCAGTGACTTGCTATATCTTTTAAAACACTTTTTAAATAGGCTTTTTCCCTTGTTCTGTATCTTTCATAACATATTAGATGATTGAATCTCTTTCCTTCTGTAACTTTTTACAACTGTTGTAGGATTAAAATAATATGAAGTAGCCACATTCCACTACTTTAGCATAACTTTAAATGTTTAGCTTATTTAATAAGAAAAGAGTAAAAAAAAAAAATGGGAAGGCAATAAATGTTAACCTACAAGTCTATAGTCTGTATACATTATCTATAAGCAGGTAAATAACATCTTTTTGGTTTATTCTGATTATATATAAAATTATTGTAATTAGATATATATCACAATTTCTTAAGACAGCAGTGACAATAGAAATATTGAATTTTAGCATAGCTGTTAAAGCACTAAGAATGATTGGTTCTGTTAGGTTTAGCTCAATATCAAGATGTGAATATTGCTGCTCCCCCACATTGTCACCCTGAGCCTCTGCCAGAAGTTATCAAACTTCTAGCAGCTACAATGGAACAGGAGATGTCATACAACCCCAGTCATTAGCAGCTTGAGCTAAACTGCTGGTTGTGAACTGAGATGACTGAGAGGCAAGTGTATTCCTTATCCAGCTGTTCATACTGTAGAGGTAGTACACTCTGCAAGAGACACAGAGGACAGCTGGAGTGGAATCTTAGATTTCAATGGCAAATCTTGATGCAAGATACATCCTGCTTCTCTTTTAAAGTCTCTTCCATAAGTAACTCTGCTCCTTTTATCCCTTTGTCATCTCTCCCATTTTTCATTTAGGCTTTGAGGCCAAAATTTAAAAAAATGTAAGCCCAAAAGTCTGTCACTCTCCCTGAAGAAGTAATTCTCTGGTTTAAGCTCACCTCTTCAAAAGGGGCTTCCTGTGCCCAATACTGATAAAAACATAATGAGCGTGGGATTTTTTTTATATGTTGATGAGATGATATTGTGCATAGAGCTGGTACATTGGTTTTGGATCAACTTCTGGATGTAATCTGTGAAGGAATGGTGTTGGCCGAATAATTTTATCAAGGAAAGTTTTTGACAAATTGGAAATGAACACTTTGCTGCATTCAGTTTATGCTATTTCAGAAGAGCAGAGCAGTTGCTTGTCTCAAAGGTTTGTTCTGAACTGTATAATTACCCATAAAAATGTGGCTTTTTGTTACAGTGCATGCCAGTCAATCCATAAAAATTCCTTACTTGTTCTGATAGCTTTGATCTTTATTATTAGCTTTCCTAGTTCTGTTTTTTGGAGAACAATCTTTGAAAACTGAAGAATAAGGTTAGCAAACGATCTGTTCTTAAAGATTCAGAGTTTTTGTGTTTGGTAGCTTTCTAAAGAAAAGAAAAAGCTGTATTTTTTCTACTGGGCTTTCCAGTGTATACAACCCCATCAAGATTTGTTCCAACTTAGTGCAACTTGTAATGCTCCTGAATCTAGAACTTTAGCCAATAACCAAAGTGGTACTCATTTTCTTCTATATGAATACCTGTAAATCCTGCTGAGATGGATTTAAAAGTAGGAGGAATTGCATACTTCATTTGTTTAAGTCTGATTTTAGGAGTATGGCTTTGAGATTGCACACTTGAAAATGCTGATTTCAGTGTAGTCCATGTTTAGTGTACTTATGTGTTTCCTCAAAGTGAGTGGATAGTCTATAAGAGCTCTTTATTTTTGAGGACACCTGCAAAATAAAGCCTTGATCGTCTTTTTTTTTTTTTTTTTATTAGTGTTTTCCTGATCCTGGGATTCTGTAGATAAGGACTTTGTATGATAAATCTCTTATTTTTTTGTATTAGCAACAGTCTGTCTTCCCTTATTTTGGATTCTGATGAAGCCTAAGAGCAGAGCTTTGAAAATAGAGGAAATGGAGCTTGCTTTTCCTCTCTCACAAACAACTGTTTGCTGTCATTTTTCTGGCCATCCTTACAGCAAGTTAGCGAATGTTGTCTTTGTTCTTTCCGAACAGATAAGCATCATGCTTTCTCCCCGTTTCCCCACATTAAAATAAAGAGCTTAGAGCTTTTTTTTTTTTTTTTTTTTTCCTCCTGGAGCTACCTCATTTGCATGCCAAATAACAATGAAAGAAGGGCAAATGATTTCTTCTGTAATTCTGGCTGTGGCTGCTAGACTGCAGCCACTGGGAAGTGTCGTGCTAGATTTTCTGTTCCTTGACTGGACTTTAGGCATCTAAGAGTAAGAGAGAATCATGACACTCTGCTCCTCAAGCCAAAGGTACAGCCAGGGATGACATGAGAAAGCCTTGCAAGTACTACTTGGGACTAGGTCTCCGTCCTGGAATATTGATAATTTCAGACTGGGAACAGTAAGCAGAATCCTACTTCTATTAAGTAATCAGTTGAAGTACCTTTGTAGTTGTAATGCCAATATGATGCATCCCTCTATTAAAAGTTTGTTAGAAGATGGAGGACAGTTGAGTTCTTATTTCAAGGCCATGTTTCTGTTGGGAGTTTGTTCAGATTTCTGACTTGAGTCAGTACATGTTCCAAAGTATAGAAAGACATAACATAGGTTGCTTGCATAAGAGGTCATCTCACAAAGCTCACAAAATTTTATTTACAACTGAGGTTTACATCAGTGCTGTGGCTGCTTTATGAAATATCCTCCTAAAGAATGCAAATGAATATTTTATTATATAAGACATAAGAACAGCTGTGTCATTAGCATCCCTAATGGAACAGTTTCTGTGCTAACACAGTACCTCTGCATGATGTCTGGATTTCAGATAATTTATTTTACCTCAGCTTCAACTACCACATCATCCTGTCTGATTGAATACCTATGCAGCATTTAAGTTATTAAATCAAATGCTCCTCACTAGTTTCACCCCTAAGTTCATAACTGTGACAATTTAGCACAACTAGATGAAGAAGGAACATAGCTTGAGGAATACTAGCTGGAACAGCCATGAGTTAAGTACCTCATCTGAGAGCCATTCAATCCACTGCTAATTTAGCCAGTAAAAAGCATGCTGAATTTCTTTGCTAAAATCGTCAGGAACAGGGTGGCATTTCTGTCTCTAGATATGGTGAGTCTTTTTTTTTTAAATCCAGTACAAAAAGAAAAAAGCTTCTTCTAAACTACTGAAGGTCTGACTTCGTATGGTACATAAGTTGAACAGTCTGCTTCACAGCACACCTTTTAAAAATCAAAATTAAATGGAAAAAAAAGATTTGTAAGAACTTCACAGTGTGATAATGATTCTGTGTGACTACATCTGAAAGGTACTCTTCAGCATATTTTATTATGGTCCCAGAACCACACTTTCAGTAGCAATAATGCAACCCACAGAAAACAGTGGATGATTCAGCACTATAGGCAAAAGACCTGCGAAGTATGCTTGCAAAACCTTGTATTGCTTTAATAGGTCCTTCGAGCAAAATCAGGGCTTTTGGCCCCAGTTTTGCAGTGATTTTTTTTCCCTCTTTGGGTAATACTGAAACGAATGATCGTCCTTTGTCTATTTTTTTTTTTACTATGGCCCATTTCTGAAGATAGATATTGATGCAAGAAATTACTGTAGCTGTTAGCTTTCAAACTGTTCCTATTCCCAGCAAGAGCACCTAAAAGACTGCATTACAAAACTGTCATTGCTGTTATTGCTTATTCAGACTTCTAGATTGTATGTTAGCAGGAGCGAAGGGGTGTGTTTTTTTGTTTGTTTTTTGCTTCTTCACAGACAGATAAGCTTGCAGAGTCGATGTGTAATCTAGGGATAAAATTGGACTACTTACAGCTAAATCAACAATATTTGTGACCTAATATACAGCATCCCTGTATCCAATTTGAGACATTACAGTATAGATGATTGTACTGTTGGATGGGTGGAAAAAGTGACTGAATCATTGGGTTCAAATAATGTAGTTAGCAGTTCATACTCTACCTGGTGCTACAAGTGAAGTTGCTCGAGGGTCTGTCCTTTTTCTTAGACATGGAGGATGAACAGGAATACACTCTCATCAGATTTGCTTTACTACATCTGGTTTTGAGCCCCCAGGATATTGATAAACTTGAGTGTAATCCAGGGAGGACCATTAAAATAGTCAGGAGGCACACATCCTGTGAAGGGAGTCTTAGAGCACAAACTGGTATTGCTTAGTCTGAAGAAGAGACTACTTAGGGGGATCTAATAGCAGTCTTGCAATATGTAAGAAGATATTACTGAAGAGATGGGCTCAGACGCTTTACAGAAGTGCATGGCAGGAGAATGAGAAACAATGGTAATAAATTACAAGGGAAGTTCCAACTGTACATAAGGGGGGGGGTCGTGGAGATAATTAAACACTGGATCAGGTCTCAGAAATTCTGCAGTTTGTCCTTGGAAGTTCTCATGATCCTACTGGACAAAGTCCAAAGCAACTTAGTCTAGTTGCTTCAATGTCAACCCTGCTTCAAGGAGAATTCTTTGATTCTGGGAATTGATCCTGCAGCCTGACCATGATACAGTAGTTAAGTGTGGTCAAGTAAATGGTCAGCACTCAGTCTGCAGTGTTGATCACTCAGTGTTGATTTTTGCAATTGCAAACAATAGTGTCTGTGTATCACTGAAGTAAGCAACTGTGAATCTGATTTTGTGCAGGAAGCATAAAATAAGAATAAAATATTTTGCTGCTTTGCCATTTATCTATGCAAGATGGAAAACTTAGTATAATCTCCTTGCTTGAAAGACTGCAATTGCATTTTAAGAACCCAAAGGAATCTATTTATTGTTGGTTTGTTCAACAAAGTATGCCCTCTGGGATTGCCCTTTGTAATTGGGAAAGAAAGAATTTTGTTTAATTTCTTCATTTGGAAAATTTTTTGCTTGACTAGCAGTGAGACTCCTGGGTCACTAAGCAATAGTGTTCTGCCCTAATTGCCTTTGACTTATTTATGTTTCTGAGTTAGGTCTTTGATAGTAACTTTTTCCAAATTATATAAAGTAGTTATTTTGTTTTCCAGGGCAGCTGGATAATTTGTAGCATGCTTATATGTAAAAATTGCATTTGAAAATATTACTTCATGTGACAACCTTAGAGATTAAAAAAAAAAAAAAAGGCAACAAAGAATATGAAATGTATTCTTTCCCTGAACTTCCCTTCTCCCTGCTTCCCTTCCCCCCAAGCAAATTTGCTTTCTTTTTATGTTAACTAAGAATATAGTCAAATGCCAATTTGAGAGAATCTCTGCTCGGGTTCCCAACTCAGCCTACCTCACAGACAAAAATAAATGCGTAACTAGAGTGTGATGTATAATACATGCAGTCCAAACAGTAGAAACTTATCTAGGTTTCTCCAAATCTGTGAGAAGCAATAGAAGAAAAAGAAACCCAAATAATAGGGTTACTGACTACACGATGCTCATTTAGGTGAAAGTATGTTCATCTGTTATATTATCTGCTGGTATTATTAAAATACTGTCATTTGCAATTTCTGTTGGACGCTGTATCAATGCACAGTTCCTGCATCAGAGGATTCTTTCAGGACCACAGGACAAAGATTGATGCTACCTCCTAAACAAACCAGCCCGTTTCTTACAAATAGTAGGTTATTTAGGAGGAGGAAGAGACCAAATTCTTCTGTCACATCATTTTCATCTCTTTTGGCTTTTCTCTTATTTTAAGGTTGCTGCTTTTATGTCATGATAGGCTTTTCCTCTGGATGTTTCCTAGCTCTGGATTCCTTTAGAACTACCCTCCTGAATGACACTTAATGTACTATTCTCCCACTCTTCTTCACACTTTCTTGTATGCTGTTTGTTATGCTTAAAATCCTTATTCTCTATGCCAAATATCCACCCACTCCATATTCACAATCTTCCTGTATACTGCATTTCCTTCAAGGCTATCAAAAATAATCTGCAAGTTAAGAAACATCAACTCTGCCTTGCAATCTGACAGTCTTCTGATCACCAGATTTGCTACTGCAGGCTGAATTCTTTAACTGTGAATAAATCAGGGCCTAATTTTTTCCTGAAATATGCTATCTTGTTTACCAAATATATATATATTAAAGTACCCCAAAGTGCGGCCCAGCTGGTTTCTTAGAGGCCGTCTGCCTGGGCTCTGCTGCTTGTTGTCTTGTTCTTGTCATTCTAGCTGAAAGCCTACTGATGATTGAAGTGAAGAATAAAAAAAAAAAAAAGAGGTCAGTAAGAAGTAGGATGAGGTAAAATTTGTTTGCAAGTTAACAGAACTCACAGAAACAGGTATCTCTGAATTAGAGTGGTGTTTTTTTAATTAAAAAAAAAAACAGTGAAAATTGTTGAAATGATAAAAAGCAAATAGTGTTAGGAGTGATTAGTTGAAATTTAAAATGCAGGAGGCATGTCTAAAAACTTTAGGATGATACAATCTGTTAGGCAGTTACGACTATTTCAAGATCTAACCTGGCATTGGACATATATGTATGCTATGTTATTCATGTGTAGCAAAGATTTGTTAAATGACTTTGAAAGACAATTTCCTGTGAGGTAAAGGATCTACCATGACTAAAATCTTAAATCTATACCTGCTTCGTTGTTGGACATCTTTTTCCTAAATAAGGATTTGAGCATAAACCTTTAGTAAGGTCAGTGAAATATGTAGGTGTCTTTCACTGCTATTTTTGAAAGATTGAACATGTGGCTTGGTATTTACTTTCATTTCTGCCACTTGCTGAAGATAAGTACTTGCAAGAGAAGTAAAGCTAAACATTGACTGCTAACAACAATAATATAACTATCGCTAAAACAAAGCTGACTGATAGTATTTCACAGTGAAAAATGTGCCATTTTCAGATAGAGTTGCAATCTTTTAGTAAGTCTTAACCTTAAGTTTCATTATGTTGAAAATAATTGTGTGTGTGAAATCCTAGTGTCTAATTGATTTATTTTTTTTTAATGTATCAGGGAAAAGCCTGAAGCTGAGACCAAAATGGATCCTACTGGAGTTAAGTATATAACTCCCAGAAAACATTGTACGTTACTCTGTTGGAGTTAGTTACCAGGTTTCTTGTTACTCTGACGTAAAATTTTAGATGCGTAACCAAACCAAATAGATATTTGCTGTATTCTTCTTACACTTCTGTTAGTTTCCTTCTTTGATATATTATCATAGAATCATAGAATGGCTTGGGGTGGAAGGGACCTTAAAGCCCACCCAGTTCCAACCCCCTGCCATGGGCAGGGACACCTCCTACCAGACCAGGTTGCCCAAAGCCCCATCCAGCCAGGCCTTCAGCACCTCCAGGGATGGGGCATCCACAAATTCTCTGGGCAGCCTGTGCCAGTGCCTCACCACCCTCTGAGTACAGAATTTCTTCTTTATATCTGATGTAAATCTTCCCTCTTTTAGTTTAAAAGCATTACCCCTTGTACTGTCAGCGCACTCCCTGACAAGGAGTCCCTCTCCAGCTTTCTTGCAGGCCCTGTTTAGGTACTGGAAAGCTGCTATAAGGTCTCCCTGGAGCGTTCTCTTGTCTAGACTTAACAACCCCAGCTCTCTCAGCCTTTCTTCATAGTAGAGGTGCTCCAGCCCCTCTTATGTTTTTGTGACCCTCTGGGCCCAATCCAGCAAGTCCATGTACTTCCTTACACTGGGGGCCCCAGAGCTGNGTCAGCGCACTCCCTGACAAGGAGTCCCTCTCCAGCTTTCTTGCAGGCCCTGTTTAGGTACTGGAAAGCTGCTATAAGGTCTCCCTGGAGCGTTCTCTTGTCTAGACTTAACAACCCCAGCTCTCTCAGCCTTTCTTCATAGTAGAGGTGCTCCAGCCCCTCTTATGTTTTTGTGACCCTCTGGGCCCAATCCAGCAAGTCCATGTACTTCCTTACACTGGGGGCCCCAGAGCTGAACGCAGGACTCCAGGTGGGGTCTCACGAGAGCAGCATGGAGAGGGAGAATCACCTCCTCAACCTGCTGGCCACACTTCTTTTGATGCATCCCAGGATACAGTTGGCTTTCTGGGCTGCAGGTGCACATTGCTGGTTTGTGTTGAGCTTCTCATCAACCAACACCACCACATCCTTCTCCTCAGGGCTGCTCTCAATTCATTCTCTGCCCAGCCTGTATTTGTGCTTGGGATTGCCCCAACCCAGGTGCAGAACCTTGCACTTGGCCTTGTTGAACTTTGCGAGGTTCTTTATTGTGACAGAATTATTCAGGTTTATCCCCTTGCTCTTAGGTTGCAATCTGGACGTGTTTTAATTGTCTAGATGTGTTTTAATTGTCTGGACGTGTTTTAATTGTCTGGAAGTATTACGTTGTTGAGGAATTAATCTCAATACTTCTTAAAGTGAAAATAGGTGCTTTGAATTCATGTAGTAGTTGCATACACTTTGCATGCAGACATACTGTTCTCTATGGTTGTAAATAGAAACACCATTTTATTTATCTTCCAGGTTGTACCTTGTATAACTGTATGGATATTATTGTGGACAGAAATCAAATCACTACCATCATTACAGAGATGCCTTATATTAGTCCTGGGGCCATGACCATGTGTTTTAGTAAACTATGACTCAAGTGTAATGTTAATGTATTGCAATATTAGTTATTAATTTTATGAGAAACCAACTTCTTAACATAAAAATTAAATGCAGTAGAAAGCCAATTTTTTTTACCTGTGTTGTGGACAATAAAGTATCTTCTAATTTCTGTATAGTATGTCTTATCACATAAGAATGTGAATGAGTCAACTTTAGCTGTGGTTTTGTGTGTTTTTCTTTTCCATTGGATGTTCATATTATACAAAAATTTGAAGTGCCAGTGCAAAATCTTAAAGGTTTTCTATTAAGACATTCTGAATCTGTTTTTTATATTGCTTTTTGGTTTTCAAATATTCAGATTGCTTAAGTATGCCAACAAACTGTGTATCTTGAATGCTTTAACAATGCTTTGTGCTTGAGAAGGTTACCAGGTGATACAAACATAGGAAAAACACTCTAGTTTGCTCACACTTGGTTTGAATGTAGTAAGTTCAATATTTCTTAAGTAATTCAAAGCTGCAAAACATAATTCAAAATGCTCTATGAATTCTGAATGCTTTTACAGCTTTATAAAAGGAGTGCAAAAAGATACCCTTCCAATATGGTAACTGTTTATATCCACTTTGCAGGACAACAAAGAAAAAAGTTACAAAAAGCAGCTCACAGTGGTGCAGTTCAGCTGGGTTCATGAGTACATAACTCCCATTGTTGACAAATGACAGTTGCTTGACTTGACCAGAGGCAGCATGAGGTCAAGAAATATTAATAAAATGCTTTAACTGTCTATTTCTGCTCTTTTTATATACCCTTGTGATGTGACAGAGCGTTTGAGGTCAGCCAAGCTAACAGCAGAGATATCAGCAGAGATGGAGTAAAGCACCTTTAAGCCTTTGCTAACACGGTGCTCAGCTGTGACTCAGAGAGGGTGAGTAAACTGATCATACTTAGCTTTCTCTACTATGGTAAAATGAGTTGCAGAGAGAACACAGTGAAAGCCAAGGGCCTCTAAATACTTTTCCCTTTTATGGAATGGAGCTCCCAGATCACCATTTCCTGGAGATTGTACTCTAAGCCTACACAGTGGTAAAAGTAAGTTCTCTGCATTCACTGATCTATATCTGACTACAAATTTGAGCTTGGGATCATTTTTTTCCTAACTATTTTAAGCAGTAACTTTACAATAACAGACAAACATTAAGAAGTACTCCATCCTCTTTTTTTATTTTTTCTTTCTTTACATTGTCTCATCTTAGTGTGGGAATAAGTAGAATCTGGTGAATAGCATAAGTATTTAGTTCTTTTTTTTTTTTTAACTAATTTTGTAGGTGCAAAAGCCTTGTGCAGACTAATGTTCTAGAGCTTCACCCACATCCGTTCTTCTTGTGACATGTGAGTTAAGAATCTCTACAAGTATTTAATTTTAAAAAGTAATTTTGAAGCTGTTGCAATTTCAGGATTTGTTCTTGAAATCATTTACTGTGATAAAAATACTACAATAATCTCATGACACACTTTGATAGGACAGAGCTAGGCTAGACAGAGGTTGTTCAATGCTTAACAAAAGAAATGAGAGAATCTTGCAGTTGTCTTAGTGACCGACTAACACGTTCTTGTGCACCTTGACCATTTTTAAGGTGTAGATGTATTTTGTTGTCTATCCTTTCAATATATTAAGGGACAACAATTCTGGGTGCTTTAGTTGGTATGTCACTGTACTGCATGTATTGTTAACAGATCACTTTCTTCTTTGGCTGAAATACATTTATGCTTGTGGAAAGGAGATGAAGTTGTCAAAGTTAATGGCAGCATGATTCCACAGGCTGTTCAGCTGGCAGATGAACCAGCCTTAGTACCAGGATGGTTATGCTCTCTTGTGCTTTGGGTCAGGCTTCAATAAGCTGTTAAGATGTTTTTGTAGGTAGAGATGCTGAATTTCTACAGGTTCCAAGGCTGTACTCCTCTCTAATGTTCTAATGAAAAAGAAAAAAAAAATCTTCCAGGGATATCTTCCAGCACATTTCTTTCTTTTCTTTCTGCATCTGTGAGATGCAGATAAGCTCCTCTAGTTCCTGTTAAAGTGTTCTGATTAAGCCCTCTTTTTCTATATGTTTTGATTCTCACTGACATTTACTAGGGCTAATTTTCATTACCTGATAAAATAGGCATAAGTTCGCTTCAGTGATGGAAAAAGAACATTGCTTCACTAGTATCTTATGGTTCCATCATCTCTAAACCTTCCCATTTGCTACTATTACCAGAAGGCAGTAGTTGAGACAGAAAATGGCAGAAGTCCTTGCACAGCATGAAGCAAGAAGGTTGCTCCGCTGGTTGTATCCATTTACATTTACAAGATGTGATGTTTGTGCTGGTTAAGAAGCATAAAGTCTTTAAATGCTTTGGCCTACTGGTTTTAAGAACACTGCATAGCTTAAAAATCATCATTCAGGAATTCTATTTGATATAGTGGATGAATTAAACTATATGCTTATATATTTTGTTGAAAAAGCAAAAGTATTAGTCCTTATTTTGGCACCCTAGCGGACTGCAGCAGTGCCATCAAGGTGTGCAGATGATGTGTTTCAGTAAATGTCAGAATATGAATAAACATGTGTAAGCTTTTGCTGGTATGGTTCTCAGAACTGGCGTTTTCTGGAGAGATATTAGGAAAAAAAATTAAGGTCAGAAGAACAAATATTCCCACTGATCAGCAGCACAAAGACTTGGAACTTTTTCCTATTTTTGAGATAGCTTTGTAAGGAAGTCCAAGTAAGGTTCTAATTGTGTCAGACTGTCTGAAGTCAGTCCACTCCAAATCTGGGGGTCATTAATGTGGTGTGAATTCATCTTTCTACCCTCCGTTCTCCCTTGGCTGTACTTTCTATGCTGCATCTCTAAAACAACACAGCTTGGGATGTTTCCCTTTCTATTTTTAGATAAGCCTGTTGACATTTTTCTTTTAAAGTTTTCTTTGTTGTTTAAATCTGAAAAATGAACTGAAACTTGATGTGCTTAATAGCTCTTTCTTGTTTCCATATGACTTGCATTACTTTTTTTTTTCTTAAGGTGTACTAGGAACTCAGCTAAGATAGGGAATCAAACAGTTTGATGCAATAACCTATACAACTGCACAGCACTCTGCAAATGCACTTTTAGCCATGGCTTGAAACATCCCTGGTTTTTCAGGCCCAGCACTGTGTTTAGTTGAGCCTATCAGAACCATTATAAATTCATAAGGCAAATGCTAACGGAGGTTGGATAAACAGCCAAATTCATCTCTCCTCTTTTTTTGTTAGAATTTGAGTTATTGCAAACAAAAATAGCTTAGGTTTTGTTACAGAGATGAAGTCCATGTCATTTTTTTCATTACCTTGCCTCTGTCTTATCTTCATGTGTTTTTTAATAGTTGATGACTTTTGTTTGACACAAAAATACTTGACTGCTGAAACAGAGGTTTAACACAACTGCTATCTGCTTAATCTCTGAGTTTATTAAAGAATATGTCACTATAAATGTCTGTTTTCCATCACATTATGGATTTTAAAGATGATTTTTAAATGTTTATTAAGGAAAAATATCTTTTTATTCATGGAAAACTTCCTCTGCTTTTATTTGGAGTTAGAGGTGGGTGAAATCATGATACAAATAGAGCTTTCACTTCTTGGAGTAGAACTAGAAATTCACCTGTAAGAGGTTCAAAATGTCTACAAAAACTTGAAACATGCTCTTCTTACAGTGATTAGCATATCCTGCTCCAGGAAATAAATATACTCACTGTTTGGAGAGGTGGAAAAAAAAAATAGTCATCTCTATAGTGGTCTTCATAATGACACAATTTGCTTTGCATCTTTTCCACGCTCTTTACCTACGGACTTCAATGGAATAATTGTGTTGTTTTTTTTTTTTTCAAAACCACAGTAATACTCATGTACGGATCTCTTTCACAGTGTATTAATTCTGCATTAAATTTCATATGGGGTGGTCTTGTATCTGATTCTTCTAGTAAAAGAGAAAATGAAGTTTCCAGTATAATGCGAAATAAATCTAATAAAAGGATGGGTCTTAGCTACTTCTGTGGACTAAAGTTTTCACACATTCTGTAGGTTTTACAAGTTTTGTGAAAGCTGAGGTGAGGAACTTGTGATTACTGAGGCTGCTTCAGTACTTCCTGTGACTTTCTCTTTCTTGTGTTGATTTATATATATATATGTGTGTGTGTGTGTGTGTATATGTGTGTATATATATATATAGTATTTTGACAATTTTAATTGCCAGTATCAATAAACCAATATTTTCTTGAATCATTTTCCCTGCACTTCCCTGACATGCAAGGGAAAACTATAGAAAATTAATCATAGGTTGTCAAATGCCTTGAACTTTAAATTGTCTTGCTATCACAACATTTTTGCTCCAACCATCTTAATCTCTAGAAGAGTAAAAGAATAATGATGAAATTAGTAATTTATCAGTTTTGGGAGAAGACAACATGTTCTGCGCATTGAACCTCTGTTTGAGTATATTCGTCTCCTTGGCCCACTCTTGAAGCTGTTACTACATTAGAGTTTGAATGAATTCGCAGCTGTGCATAGAATAGCCCTATAAACTGTTAAAGGAATATAGTTTTTACTAATCCAGTCAGTTACTATGTACCAGATTGTCTCTGATAACAGCCTAATCTGTCATCTGTAGGCACCACCAAGGAGTCGAATGATTCATTTATGAGGACTGTTCCTTAAGTGTCCGGTAGGTGTCAGAGTAAGTCTTGTATTACACTGCAGCTATAAGGATTAGTACCTAACATTTCTCGTCTTCAAACTACTTTATAGGTTTTAATGCTTACAATATCCTTGCGAAGTCAGTAGCTCAATTTGATACAACAATAATTTTCTCAGCTAGTAGACAGTGATTTTTTTTCCCAATTCAGGCATTACTGCTATTTTGCTTCAAAAGTGTCTTGCACAACGTTGTCTTACACAGATGTACACCAAGAATCTCTTTTTAAAGTGTTTGCAAAGTTCACCTAGGCCTTTAAAGTGCTTCAGCACATGCTCAGAGGAAGAGTGCCATCATCTGGGTTGCCCATTTTACTCCTAGAGGCTTTCCTTTCCTTTCTTTGAGGTCTGAGATCATGCTCTGTAGCATTAGGACTTGGGTTACTAAAAGCCATATTACGGATATCCAGGATGCTGTTTCCTTCTTGGAGGATCTTTAGAGAGTACAGTTTAATCCCAGCCGACACAGTCACAGTAGCAAAATAATAATAATAATAATCCATGAAATGGAGGGAAGGGATGGGAATAGCAGCAAGAAAGGGACATCATCCTTTTTGAATGAATTTATGAAACTATATTTGACCTCGAAAGCTTTAGTTAATAAAACACAAGACAATGTTTTTAATTTTAAACCTTAATACTGTTTATTATTGTAAAGTGATCTCTGTATTAGACTTTTAAATGGATTTGATTTGTATTTTTGGTATCTAACACAGCCAGTGGATCACAAGGCCTCTCAGTGCTTATGCCTTCAGGATAACTTGAAACAGTCTCATTCTCAGCAGTGCATGGTAGTGTTAGTCCACATTGCAGTTCAACGTACTTCACACTGTCCGCCATGCCAACCCTACCTGAAGACAAGGAACAACCAAAGGGGGCCCAACACAACAGTTCTCCACCAGCCAAGGTAAGCACTCTTACAAATGTATTTTTCTGATACTTATTTTGGAAACCTGAGGCTGAAACTGTTTATGTATATTTAGGAGTTTGTAAAATAACGTCTAGTGGTTTCCTATATATTGGTGTATTTTGATTAACTGATGAAGCTATGAATGATCTTTCAGTTGACTTTCTTAGAATTCTATAAGTATTTTGTAGTTAAGGAATGGGAACTGAAGTGTTGTTATTCCAGAAAACTTTGATCTCAAAGTACTTAGATTTGTACTTCACAGTACACTTGAAACATCTAGTGTTGCTTTTACAGATACAGAAGATGCTATCCAATTTGTGTGTGTGTGAAAGATGGAAATCTGATTTTTGGTTTGTACTCTTTCTCAGTGCTATATTTGCCATAGTAGTAGCTGAACATATACTGAAACTATACTAAGTGCAGGTGGGTGCTCCCCAGACACATTCATCACTTTGCTACTCTAATTGTTGTATATATATGTTTTAATGCGTTCTATTTGCACATAAATATGAAAAAACATTGTCATGATGTTTTTGCCTTTTGAATAATTTATACCACTGATAAAAAGTAGCTTTATGTTCTAATAGTTTGTTTTTTTTTTTTTTTTAGTAAGTTGTTAGCTTAGCTGAAGTAAAGAATTACCAAGTCACAGGTTATCCAGGTCATCCTGTTTCATGCAAACTGGTATGAAGGAGGATAGGATTTATAATCTGCCACATCCTCAGTTAATAATGTACCACTGTCACTGGATTTGAGGACACTGTATTCTACACTTTAGGTGAAAACATCCGCTACTTCAACATCATTGGAAAATATTGTCAGCAGTGAGCTCTACATTGATTTGTCATGCATTCCATCTAAATTGCACATCGTGCTGAGTGTTAGTTTCCTGGCTTGAGATAAACACCCTAGATGGATGCAAGTTTATCAGAATGTTAGCTGAGAACATAGTAATAGTTCAAGAAAGTGGATTTGTGTATTTGGTTTTTACTTTTATATATATTTTTTGCCTTGTTTTTAACTCACCCGTGTGAAGAGTATTACAAAAGACTTGCTAGGTAAAACGCACCCAAAGAGGAAAAAAAAAATATGAAAAGCTAGCAGACATCAATGACTCTTTCTCATTTTGTTTCAGGAGATGCTCCCCTACCTTTTCCTTGAATGCACAAATGCACATGAGTTCACAGAACAGTTCTGACATAAAGAAAATGAACCTAACATTACGTGTAGTTTCTTGCTTGCTTCAAGTATCTTCTACATGATGGAAGAGCAGGGTTGTATTTCTCAAACTCATTTTGAGAAATCTGGTTTTCCATTTCAATTTTTCTTACGGCAGCCGATGTTCACCATTCTGACCAACTCAACATTAATCAGAGTATTCATTAGCTCTGGGTTCCTGAGGGAAATAGACACGAAGCTCCCCTTCTCACCAGTGTGAGAGCAGTTAGCCTAATTCAAGGCACTTTAACCTCTTGCTTGGAATGTTGTCTGAATTAAGAGTGTTTAGTTGAACTCCTAGTTTGTGTTCTGTCCTGTTAAACATACTGGAAGTACTGAGCATTTTAGAAGTGTTTCATACAGAATCATTTCTCCTAGCATAAATCAAAAAACTTTATAGTTAGATGTCATTTTTAGCCACTTCTATATTTTAATTTAATTAGATTTATTTTCCATAAAATTAATATGCTTTTGCTGATATCCTTAATAACTGATTTAAAGTTTTTAGCATTAAAAATATAATTTCTATGTGTGATGCATACCCACAGCGAAGAAAATGAGATCCTTACCAGTTAGGTTAAAAATTTATAGTGTCCCATTGATTACCCTACACTTATAGGATTGGTTATGAGATACCATTTTTACATCTTTTTAAGTAACAAATTCCTTTGTCTTTTTCCAGCTTTCTCTTCTCTTTTTATCGTGAACACTATTTTTCTGTCTATTCTGACTGCTGAGGAAAAGCATATCACGAATGTCTCAGATGCTCATAATGTTTTTGTTACAATGATTATTCCATCACTCGGGATTCCACATTTCTTCTTGTTCCTGTTTAAATCTGTATTCCAGTTTTAGCACATCACTGCATCCTACTCATTTTGTTCTGAAGATGTCCCATGCTTATTTTGTCGTCTTCTCTTTTCTGTTTCAACTAAATATAGTTACAACTGCATTTCATTACCTTCCTTACAAAACTCTCAACTCAGCACTTCGCTTAAACATATAAAATTAAGGTTATTTAAAACTCCATCCTACTCAAACGACTGCTCTGAGATGCGTTATTTTTTTGAGGCTTTTCACGTGAGTGTCTGTTTTGGGCCAAATTTATTCTGCAGTTCAGTCAAGGCCTTTCATTATTTTCTAAGATGAGGTCATGTGGCAGAGGATTTTTTTTCAATGCTTTAAAGAACTTAGATGGTATACAGGAAGGCTTTATCATCTGACTGTTCTGGCACAGTAGCCCTTTTAGCAGAGATGCATTTTTTCCATTACTGTTCAAATCCATCCAAATTCATTTGGATTATGAAACTTTTAAAAACATGTTTTCTGTATGCTTAGCAAGGGCTTGGTAGAACTTAACAGTCAGAATCTCTGCAGATACCATCTACCCTGAGCATCCTTGAGCCTCTTCTATAGTCTTCTGTAATGGACGAAATTGCATTTGTCATCCTCCCAGCCCTGCACAAGGCCCTCCTACAAGACTAGATCACACATATTCACACACTCTACAAGGATGATTAAATTCCCACCTGAACCATAGAGGTGGAGTAAATTTTGCCCTCCATTTATATGGGAGGAAAGCTTGGGACAAAAAAGGAATAGAGACTGGTAGCAGACAGTCACTGGTACTAGCAGATGAGGCAGCTACTGCAGATAGCTGAAGAACAGATTTGTCTGGAAGCTAACAAGGAGAGGGCATTTATGGGCAGGCAATGAGAAGGTGATGGAAAACTTCTATCCCATCCTTGTACAGATGTACACCTGTGTGAAAGTATAAGCTTCCAGTTAAAGCTCCTGTTCCAAGATCTGTATATATCTGAGTACTCTTCAGAGTCTAAAGATTTTTTTTTGGTTCAAGTCAGCTGTCCTTGAAAAGATCTTCATGCTCTAACTCTTATTGCCACTCCATATACAAAAGATTTGGACAATAGGAAACGTGAGTTTCCATCTGTGTAAAAGTTGAACTTCTATAGTTGCTGACCATGATTATTGTTTTCTACCTGACCTTAACTAGCCTTGACTACAGTCGTCTCCTTTTTTTTAATGAGCTGTTTTTAGAGTCTTAAAATGGAATTGAGTGACTTTAAGGCTGATGTTCTTATGTCATCAAAACTTCTACTCTTTGGCAGTCATGAGATTAGTATAAACAATGTGCATGTGTAGGTCAGCTGCTTTTACCTATAAGCATGGCAGTCACCTGAATTTTTGTCATTGACAAAATACCAAAAAAAAAAAAAAAAGTCAAAATACTTTGATATTTAGTAGCAATTTCGAGAATACTACTAAAAATTGCTTTTGAATTATTATAATACAATATCAGTTGTGCACTTGTATCACATATGATACTTTTACATTTTTATGTTTCCAATGTTACAGGAATATTTTTCTTAAAATTAAATGTTCCTATTTTCTCAGCATGTTTCCTATCCTGCTCTCCTGTGATTTAACAATGTGAATTTGACCAGAAAAGTCACTTGAGATTTATGACTATAGAACTGCAGAGCTGTGTGGAGTGTATTTTTAGTTTAGTTTTTTTTTAGTTAAAAAGTAAAATAAAATATAATAAAATTGCAATTTACAACAGAACCAAGAATTCTAAATCGAATGTTTAGCAGTTTAACTAAAGGCCTCTAATTTATGTATATTTTGTCACTAATTTTATCATTAATTCTCACTTAGTTTAGTCATTTTCTCTTTAAGCTAAATTGAGAAATGCACATTATTTTCCACAGAGCATCAATATTCAGTGTTTTGAATTTGTTTAACTACATTTTTATATTTCTCACAAATCATTCAGGACACTACTGTTGAAGGAACGACATGCAGTACACCTTCAATTGTTCTTCCAGAGAATGCAGTTACGCCTGATACAGAAATTGATAAAAATCTGGTTAACAGGTATTGCATAATACATTACCAATCTATGTGTAAATTGTACAGTAATTCCAGGAGCTGTGTAATATATTATTGATGTGCCTGTGTAATTAGGTCATATTGTCTTTCAATTTTGATTAGTTTGGGGTACAGGGAAGTGGGGTAGTGAGAGTACAATTGATACTAAAAGAGTAGAGTTTCAAATGTCATTAATCCTGCCAACGTAAATTGGTGTCCTTTAAAATTTACATGAACTTTCTAATCTTTCAGAATAGTATAATTTGAAACTTAAAAATGTGAATTTAAGTTTTGCATGTTTTTGACTAACAGCTGCAACTTTTTAAAATGCATCCTGCTGATAGCAAATAAAACATGGCCTGGTGAGGAAAAAATTCTTTTGTCCTTTTGCAGGCATAAAATGGTGTGTGCGTGCTACAATCCTATACCTACTACAAGGACGACTGACAGTTGAATTCCTCGTGTTCCATGCATGGCACACATTAGCCAATGTGTGATACTCTTCTTATATCCAAATTATAAACATTTACCTGGACACATACTATGGGCAATTGAGGTGGTGGTAGGGAAGTACCTCACCCTCGCCCCAGTGGAAATTTTTCAATTTAGTATTTAAATCCCTGATTTTGGTTTACTAATTACATATATACCAGTAGTGCTGCCTTTAATTATATAAATATTTCCATTGAAGCAATAAGAACTTTGTAGACTGACATAGAGTTAAGAAATTAATCCTTGTAAGATTCAAAAAATAAAAATAAAAATAAAAAATACTGGCTTTTAAAATAGAGAAATTTTTCATTGTATGCTCAGCCATCAGTATTGACTCTTGTAATTGGGCATAATCATGTAGAAAATTTGTGTTGTCTGTTCCTTTCTTGAATTAAAAAACTAGCTATATTACTGTCTTTTTACAGTATTCATACTATCATGCTGAAAAATATATTGCAGCAATAATATTTGCCATTTGTTGTAATTGTTTTGTCTGTTGGAAGGAAAATGCAGCAACAAACTGTTGTTCTTGCAAACAATCTGTTTGCATGATCTTTAAATTACTGAAGTGTTTTTAATGAAGAAGTGTGTTTTTTTGGCAAAAGATGCACTTGCAATATATAATAGTTTGTAAGGATTGTTTGTGAGGTCAGAGAATTTCCAGGGAGGCTAGTGATTACAAAAAAATAATTTGCAAGTTTTTCTAATAACTTTGGCAGGTATTTTATTTAAATTTTATGCTTATCATTTTATAGCTTATGAACTGCTGACAATAGTTAACTTTTTAAGTCTAGTATATTACATAAATCTTTCAGAGTACATGTACCTTCCAGTCTTGTGCATATTATCTTGATATTGACTTAAAGCAGATACTATTTTGACAACTTCAGCTGATGCTGGTGAAGCTAGCATTATTGTGTATGGTATACCTTACCTTAAAAAAACTGTAGGTAGTCTTTTGTTGCTGGATAACTCCCCCTCCCACCCCCCACAGGACAATAGTATTCGATATTAAAATATAACTCTATCACTAGCCAGCATCTTTAAAATGTTCTTCTTACTGTTTTTCTTTCTGAAAGAACAGATGCAACAAGTTCAGGTTTCTTTTCCAGCTCTCTTCTTTCCCTTTCTGTCTTGTATCTGTTCAGTCCTCCTTACTGTTTTAGTGAAGTTGCAAAAGATACTTTTACAGCGCTTGGAGAGTGAGATAGGACTGCATTCCTGATCTAGTGAGATAAAATAGGTATCAGTTGAAAATCGAAGTAGATAATGTTTCTGAGATAGACAGTTGGAAGAACAAAGTATATAACACCTAAATACAGTGAGTTTTAAAGCAGGTGTTTGGGCCAATTCAGGTAGACAGGGCAAGAATATCACCTTGAGGTTAAGCATATATGAAAGTAAGTTGCTGAACGGAAATAATAATCCCGTTTGAAGCTGAAAACTTCAATTTTCAGTTGAATTAGGGTTATTTTCAGTATAAAGCATACTGCTTGACCTGGAAATTGAATTTATTGACATTAGACATTAGACTTAATTTATGGTAAAAACTAATTGGAAAGTATTGATCAAAATCCGTACTATAATTTGCTTGTATCTTTAAAATGTACTTCTCCAAACTTCAAGATTGTTTAAGAGTTAGAATTATAATGCAGCCCTTTAAAAGCAGCATTATCTGCTGGATCAGCACTTAATTTTCTGATGTTATATTGACTTGGTGCTACGTCAATGCGGCAGCCTAAGAAATCATCTTAATCGGAAAACTCAGTTTGGGAAACACTATCAACTTACAAAGACTAAAAATTACTTTTGGTAACATACCATATTTAGGTGGGTTTTATGTCATGATAGGAAAAACTACTTGCTTTAGTTTGAGAAATTGAAAGTATTTGAGATTATCAGTAAGTGATAGAAGCAATTCCTGTAATATTCCTTCTTTCTGTAGTCTTCCTTTTTTTTTTTTTTTTTTTTTTTTTTTGTGGTATCCTCCCATAATTTTTACTCATTTATTTTTCTCTCTAGGCCTCGTAGTCCTCATAGAAGACATTCTAACCGTGCCACTAGGAATTCAACAAGTTCATTGACTTCTGTTGGTAAGAAATGCTTATTCATTTAAGCTAGGATGTCTTCTTTGAAAATGTGACATGGAATAAAGATGTAAATATAGAGTCTGATTCTTTTCTCTACAGCCTTCTTTCTTGTGCATGCTTATCTGTAATGCATGCACAGGGAATGCATGCACAGGAAATACTGATAACATGTTGGACAGTGATCATGAGTTTATGATCATAAGTTGCATGCAAACAGATCTAGGGGAATATGAGTTTGGTTAGTTTCATAAAATAGATCTGTATTTTAGCTTAACATTTTTAGAAGGCTGGAGATGCACAATCTTAAAATTCATGTTGTGTGCAAAATACTGTTCAACAATACTTTTTTTTTACTTTCGAACAACTAGAATTTTTGTTAGCAAGGAGCTTAACAGGCACTTAAATCTCAAATTATTCAATTTATCTATCATACCCCAATAAACTTTTAATGAAAACAAACAGGCTATCCAGAGGAAGATTTTCTTCATCTCTTAATAAGGTAAGTGCTTATACAAGTAGTATTTCCACAGTTTTACTGGCGTTAACTTCTCAGCCATGCAGAGAGATGGTGCTAAGTATTCATGGCAAAATATACCTTTCCTTTATTTGGGCTGTTGTTTTCAGGTAACTTTTCCTATAAATCTGTATAAATACCTACAGAAGCCATTTGCACCAACTCATACAGACAGTGCCTTTCTGTCAACAGGCTATATTCCTTGCTCAGCGGTAGCCAAGAGGATTGTAAAAGTTAGTGCCGATTACAACCAATTTGGAAGCCAGGGATTAATGGGTTCTTTCTACAACTAATTAAAAATTGTTCAGAAAACAATGTGTTAATCCGGAGGTCTAAGTGTAGGTCAGTGGCTTTCATTTTGTGGACCTTGCATTCTCCTGGGCCACATATCTAACGTGAACATAAGTGGACATGAGGAAAAGGAATTTCAGTTTTGTTTTTCATCAGTCTCTAACAATGCCTTTTTAAAAATTGGATTTTCTGGTGGGATTTGCAATGCCTTTGGAAAGTTCTTGCAGATCTTCCAAATAGTAGAGACCAATTTGCTTTTTGAGGTAGCTTAATAATTCTAAGGCTTTAGCTATTTAACTTCTGCCTGTGTTTTTGCCAGATGCAGTTTTACTGTTACCTCTGCATTTGTAGGAAAAACTCTATCTATTTAAAATATGATCTTTTTACTTCTGAACTCTGTACTTTATTATATAGAAGATCTAAGGGAATGACATATGTTAAAACTAGTATGCATAAATCTTTGCCAGATGAGTCTGTGGGACCTTAGCCTTGAAAAATGGGCATACAAAACTCACAGAAAAATTCTGTCTACAGCAGAAATGCCATGACTGCTAGTTGAGATGGATCTAAAGCCATGTGACAAATTAGAAAAACTGTATTGCAGACATACAGCAGAAAAGGCTAGCTTCATATATCAGCAACTTTGACTTAATCTCAGTGGGTTATCTGTGTTTTTGATGGCTTGCTCTAAAATTGAGAATATAACATTAAAAGATGAGCAGGTGTGGATTTTTAATTAAATGCAAGCTCAAAGCTAAACTTATAGATATGTTTAGTGCTGGTTACTCTGAAGTGCAGCAACCTATCTGGATACATGAGGTACAGCTCTAATTGTGACATTTTCAATCCAGACAACAGCGGCCATGTGATTGATTTGGTAAATGATCAGCTGCCAGATGTCAAAATATCAGAGGAAGACAAAAAGAAGAATCTTGAATTACTAGAAGAAGCAAAGAAAGTGAGTGAGAGGTTTCTAATGCGCAGAGGCAGAAAGTCAAGAAGCAGCCTCTCTGAGTCACCCACAGGTAGGTGCAGATTCTGAAGATAAGATTTCTAATTGTACTTCAGAGATCTGCAAGGGTACAAATAAGCATCTACTGTAATGCATACACTGCTACATTACTACTGTATGCGTACACTTTGTTAATTTGAAGGTCAGGATCCCTCTGCCTCTCTTCACAATTCAATATGAAACAGAAATGACCAGTTTCTATATTCAGATGTAACAGTGGAAGACAATGTTTCTAGGTGCCTGAATGACATGCTGCAGACACTGTAACAGGAAAGCAGGAAGTATTTCTATTGAAATCTTAAAAAAAAAAAAAAAGTTACAAATTTTCTTGTAAAGATTTTCTGTCTGAAGTTCCTGCTGTACATAAAATGAAACTTTATTGACAAGATATTCATACTGCTGAAAAACATACCACCCTGACATAATTACACAGACTTTTATCCTAAATATAGTTGTAAACTAAGCTAACTGGACCAGATCTTCCTTTAAAAACAATAGATTAAAATGTTTTGTTCTGGAGTGTCATTTGAAATTATTTTTCCCTCATATGAAATGTTTGAAAGGTAGGGCAAAATGCCATTTTATTGTGAAATGGGACTTTCACTTAGCTTTGAAATACCAAATCAAAACAAATTCTTTCTTAAATCAGCTTGACACTTTCTGGAGGGAAAACAAAACTTTATACGTTTTTTAATTAAATTTCCTTTTTTTTCTAAATTCCTTGGGAGTCCTTCTCTTGTGTCTACTTCTCTGCAATGCTTACAATCTCATAAAACTGAGGGGAATGATAATTCTGTGTATCAACAAGACTTATTAGTTTGTGCTAGGTATATGAGAGAAAACCTACTCTAAGTTCCCAATTGCCAAATATAACTTGGCAATTAAAATAACTTGTCAGGCTCTGGACAAACACGTGACTATTTGATAACTGAGATTAATATTTTAATCTTATCTGAATTTTAAAAACTCAGAAACCACAAGCCTAGAGAGTAAAATT
>VXAA01004749.1:1054235-1095717 GCA_013399115.1 Anseranas semipalmata
TATTATATATTATATATATATATATATATATTTTTTTTTTTAGGTGTTATATTTTATTCCTGTGGTGCTGCTAGGCTACAGGTTCTTTATAAGGGAATTTTGAGAAGCTCTAGTGATCTTTCACTTTTTGTATTTTAGATTTTATTTTTAACTTTTAAATAATATTTTATGCATTTAAATTTTGGGCTTAGTATATTATATGTAATGTATAATGTATATATAAGTATATTATATGTGTGTGTATATGCATTTGCTAATGTCGTGGTATGAAAATTTTTGAGCAGAAGCATCAGGATACACCTTAATCACATACATGTCTTCCTAGGGTCTGATGTATGCAAAACCACTAGTGTTGAGTCAGTATCACCAGGGCAGGTAAGAATATTCTGCACAATAACCTAATTATTTAAGTATTATATTACACTACACTGTCCTATTCATCCCTGAGGAAAATGGGAAGTTTTCAATACCATTTTCCATACCAAGATTGGATTATTGGCATGTTTTTCTGCAAATTGAGGAACTAATAAATGTGAATTCTAAAGACAAAAATTCATGAAACAATGAGTGCTGAAGGATCACAGAGAACTGTGAAGTTTAGAAAATGAAAAAAAAAAAAATCCAATACAATCCTAATCTATGGAAAAAACTAATTCCTAAAATTACTTCATAAATAAATGTGACAATGTAAAAAAATTTAAGATACTCAAAGTTCATCCATTATTATCTGTATCTAACATTTGCAGCATAGATGTGAACGAAAATCTTGTGAGACAAACAACTTTTTTTCTTCTCTTCTTTGCTAGAATAACAGAACTGTGAAAGAGGATGACAGGCAAACTGCAGAGGTAAGTGTTTGATATGGTGTTGCACAAAATCTGTTTTTTCTAGGCACACATATGACTGTTATTTATGTGACTAAAAAAGCTAAAAACTTTGCTAAGTGAACAGAAGAGCAATACTCTTAAAAAAAAAAAAAAAAAAAAAAAAAATTTGCCCCTGCCAATATAGTAGAGGAAAATGGGCTACAGCAATCCTGTGTATCCTGTCATACACATATTTTTATTCCTGCTTCATCTTAATTAAAATCAATATGCTAAATAACTTCAGAATTCAAGTAAAAATACCTACTGTAGCCACTTCAGTGCACACTGGTGTTTTAGACAGATGTCTTCTTCCAGACCCATTTAGTTTAGCAGAAGAGGTTACTGTGCCTAGTGTTCTGTACCACTGATAGGATGTTACAACTCCACACAGCTATTGGTGAAGCAGTTTATGTGAATGCTTCTTAATTTGCTTTAGGTAACATCAGATGGCCCGTTACCTGTGGTAATGTACACAGAGTAAGATTTTAAACAGTTTGCGTGCATATATTCTATACATCTGCCTCAGTTGTCTCTGCATCTTACTGTATCATAGTGAAAATAGGATGAGTAACATGCCTCTACCTTCCTTCCCCAGTCCTGAAACCTGTAAGAGCCTTGTATTTGACTGAAAGGACTTGTGCCGTTAAAGCTGCATGATAATAAGCCCTGTGCACTCAATAAAATAGTACAAATTATTTATCCCAAGGAACAATAGCATAGAAGACAGATAAAGTATGGATTGTTGATCAAAGTGATGAAGTACATATCAATGAGACTTTTCAGTAGTATTAAATTATATAGAATTAAAAACGCCAGTAGAAAGGGAACTAGAAGGGAACATGAAGACATGACAAACAGAGAAATTAGTGTGCTTTAACTTTGTGTACAAGGCCATAATTTTTTTCATTTGAAGTGAGGAACTAACAAGAAAAAAAATTGCATCAAGAAATCTGGAAAATAACAGTGCTGTTAGGTATAGTGTTTAAGGTATATACTTGGGCAAACCTTACATTTAGGATTATGAGGATCATAGCTCTGTGAGGATTTCTGGAATGGGAGGATATTATCTTAAAGGTTCAGAGAAGAGAATTCCAATTCAGTGTTCTTTCAAGTGCCCTTTTGGCACTTGAAATGTGCCAATGGAATTATTTCCATTGTCTACAGCAAGTGTTTAAAGGCAAATATCAATGAAAAGGAAAATGACTCTATACAGGGAAAATCCACCTTCAGGGTAGGGAAAGAGAGAAATCCACTCTTGTTTCTCTGTTTTATATGTGTCCCTCTACTTTCAGAATGCTGCTAAAGGGTTAATGGATCGAAGGCCGAATGATCAAAGAAAGATTTCTCAGGGAAGATTGGTTCCTCGTTCTGCTGGTTTTGAAAACTCCAAAGAAAAACTCTCAGAACAAAAAGAAAACTTTGATCCACGTAAACATATAGATACTTTACCTAAATGCTCCCCTTCAGGTAGTGACGGTGGCAGAATGTCTCTTAACGCTTGCATGAATGTTTGTGAAAATGAACTTGCAAAATCACTGCTCAAGAAAGCAAAAGAAAATGATGTTCCTTTAAGAACCTATCTACCAGGAATGGGAAATACAGATCCAAAGCTAAAAATTCCTGTTCCAGAAATGAGGGATCATAAAGTTTCTTGTAAACCAGAATTTAAACTATGTGGGCTGCGTCCTCCTCTACTACGGGCTGTATCATGGGATAGCTTGGAGCCTGGACAGAAAGATAAAACGCCTTTAAAATTACCATCTGAGGAAGACAAAAGCTTTGTTGTTGGTAATAAATCCAGCAATCAATTGAAAGCATTCAAAGACCTCCAAATCCAAGTTCAGCCTGTTCGAATGCAGAAATTGACAAAGCTCAGAGAGGTGAGTCCTAGTTATCAGTTGTATCCTGTTTTAAAGTTACTTTTGTGTCTTACTAAACTTTTACCTTGCATAGCATTATTTTTATCATCGCAAGAAATATACACTAATATAATGGCAGTTTCAGCAAAATCAATACAATATTGTATAATTTTTCTTCTGTAACTTCAGTAAATTGTAACCTGTAACTAAATACCATGGAATTACTGTTTCATAGTTCTTTTCAAATATGCATCAACTGCTCTGTTGTCTCTTCTGTATGCACATGTGCTTTTGCACATGCAGGTTTTTGCCCTCAGAAAAATAATTATAATACTGGTGTCAAGCAAACACTAATTGCTTTCATTGTGACAGAAAGGTGAGTATAAAACACAGAATCTCATTTTTGCACAGTTTACATGAACTATAAACAGGAAGCAGTTGATTAAAGACCATGTCATTTGTAAAATGTACGTTGGAGTAGAAGATCTATTTTGGTTTCTAAGGAGAATTTTATATCTGAAGAATCTTTCCTTCCTGAGGATGTAACAACATTCTCTTTAAAAGGGTCACTTATGCTCTTTCACTTCCTTTGCTTCCCTGTACTATGCTTTTTCTGCTCCTTCAGAATTTTCTTCAGAACCAGGGACTCTTAGAAAATACTGACTGACTGATTTCTGTGTGAAAGAGATGAGACCTGTGTCTAAACAGAAAGCTTTAATTTGAAGTTTAGAGACAGTTACTACACTTCCATGTAAGGGCTTATAAGCCCTTGTGTCTCATACTATTCGTAAGTTTTCTTTGGATTTAAAAATCATTTTTACTTTGTTCAGCTGAGTGGTTTTGAGTCCTGTTTACCTCTTGGCATTTTCACTTCTAAGGGTAGTAGTTCTGTCATTCAAGAATACAGGCCTTTGCAATTATGTTACATTTACAAGATCTCAGGGGACAGGAAATTATTTTGGCATGTTTTTTTGCTTATTGATGTCTCAGAGTGCCCAGAGTTTTAGAACTGGGTGTCCATGAGTAGGGACAGTTAGCAGTAGTTCCTAGTTCCAACATGGTGCGTATCTGTCAGCTTCTTGAAGGACAGACTTGGACTCTGAAATCTATAAATTAATCTGTTGCTAAATAATTGTCTTAAATGATTGTACAAAAAAACTGTCTGAAATAGTTAAACCCTAAGATTTAACCATTGTATTCAAAAAAGTAGAAATGGCGTGAAATGATAAAGCAACTAACGTGTATAGTAAAAAGGGACCTTTAAAGGGGAGAGAAGTAGTAGTTCCTTTCCTTAACATCATAATAAGAATATTTTTTTTCAACCTCCACTAGTTAATATTTTAAGACAAATACAGGGCTGGCAGAACTGAGGACCTCGAATTCTGCACTTTGGTTATTTCATTTCCATTTTATTGCTTGGTAATGACAGCTTGGTTATTCATCTTTTCCTTTTTCTGTAACACACATTCTCACTATATATGTACTAGAAATGTTCATATAGAGGCACTTGAGCCATATGATTTTGAGTGCCTTAGTAGCTGTTCAACACAAATAGTAGTTACAATCAGAAAATCAATACAACATTATATGTAATTCCAGTTATGCAGCATTTGTACTGACTAGTAGGAGTTGTTTACTTATAAACAAAAGCAGGTGTTCGTGAATTTAAAATATTTGAGAATATGAAAGTAGAAAATGAGGAGATGATAGAAGAAGAAAGAAGATAACAAAGTTTAATTCTCAAGAGTACATTCTTCCTACCTGTAGGGAATAGTGGTACAGTAACAGTGAAGTATTAACTTGCATCTACTAACATACTAAGCTTTGGTGTGAGTAAATCATACCGAGTAAGTCCGTAAGGTGGCAAAGTCTTATATATCTGATTTTCTGAATTTATTCTCTCCTTGTTTGGATACTTGCTTACTACTATCCTTTTTTTCACGTTCATTTACTAAAACTCTATTTTCCTACTTGAGTAAGGGGCCTACGTTGCAAATCTCTATTTGCGTGACCAGGAATTTTGCTAAATAATGCATGTATGAAATTTGAAGTATGTAATACTGGTATTGTAATAACTATAACTTCTTATAAATATCTCCATCATGTTTATTAACTAAAGTGAATGTTATATTTAGTGTTCATGTGTCAGGTATATTTATATTGAGATTTCTAGTCAAGTAACTTGTAAATATTACTATTTTTCTTATCAGGAGCATATTTTGATGAGAAATCAAAATTTAGTTGGACTTAAACTTCCTGAACTTAGTGAAGCAGCTGAACAGGAAAAAGGTGCAGTATCACAAATGTGACAGAATGTGTGTTTGTTATACACTGATTTTTATAATTAACTAATACAGAAAATAAAAAACTTTTTATTTTTTCAGTTACAATAGGAGTTGTAATGAAGCAGTCGTGGAGGAGGGTAGTAAATGATAACTGAGAGACCAGTAAAACTGGTGGTGTTTTTTGGTTTTGCTTTCTATTAGGCCTGGGAGAAAGGGGAATGCATCTTCTTATCCAACAGCCAGTAGCATGCCCTTTGCCCTGCATGGTTCCTGCATGGGGAGCAGGAATGGAAGGATCCAATGCGAGAGGTGCAATGCTTTGTATGCTCTGGGACTGTTTCATAAGACCTTAAAGTTTCTGTTACACAGGGAGATGGCTGAGATATTACGTTTCATGTTATCTCTGAAAACAGACTCATCTTCCTTCTGAATGAAACTAGATTAAAAGATAGTTCTTGTCTTCTACCTGTACTGAGTGATTGTATTTTTGGATTTTTATATGTGGTAGTATTATTCCTGTCAGTCTGCTAGTATATTTCCCAGAAATTATTTAGTGAGCTCTGTTTGAAAGAGTAAAGTAGTTGTCATTTTACCAGTCTGTTAAATAATTTGGGCAGATCTGAACCTTCTGAGAGGAAAACATTAAGATAAGGTAAGCATTATTTTATTCAGTTTTTCAACCAAGAACTCATGAGCATCATGAACATTTTAAAGTCTACTACTCATCTAAATTATAGTCAGCACATTAAGGGTCAAGACCTTGTCCTCAATGGGGAAGGCAAGTGAGGGGTCAAATCCTTAGCTCATTTGTTATGGAGACTTACTTCCTTACATTGTCATAAAAGCCACTTTTTTTTAAGTGGAGTAGTAATTTTGCTTGAACAATAGGAAGTAGCTAGCTACTTCATTATTACTGTTATGAATCAAATATACTGGCCACATCATGTTTTGTTATTAATGCCAAGTTATTGTGATCATCTTAGTAAACACAACTTTGCATCTACAGAAGTTTAGATAAGTGGGCTATATTGGGTTGGAGACATTGTGGTATTAGGCTGTGCTTTTATGAGGACATACACAACAGTTCTAAAGTAATCAGATTTTTAAATATAAAAGAAATGTACAGAACTTAAATGTAGCTAGGAATAGGAAGAACCTACTGTTCTTTTCTGCCTTTCATGTTAGTGTTCTCCACTTTCAAGAAATCTGAGCTTTTTCACACTGTCCTGAAAGTCTAAGAACATGTCTCTTATGCTAAATGAACAGGAAATCTGTGCAAAGATACCTTCCCAGGTCTCAGATCAAACTGGGGATCCTGACTTTCCTACAGGAGAGTCCTTCTTAAATTCTGGCAAGATAAGAGGAGAGGATTAATTTCATTTTATATATGAAATTAAATAAAGTGAAAACAAAAGTTAAGTGACATGAATTAAAGAAAAAAAGTAATAATAATAATAATTTGAGCCATATCTTGGTCCTTATGAAAGTGACAGAAATAGAGAACACAATTGCAACCTCATTTCAATGAAAATGCAGTGTGAACAAGTACATGCTGTAGATTCATCATAAATGGTGCACAATATCTGTATATAGTGTATACTAGAGTATAGTGTATACTAGAAATCTTCTTGGCAGGTGACACTAAAAGTCTTAAAAAAAAAAAAAAAGACAGTACTGTATGAAATTTAAGCTAAAATTTTCAGAAATGATGTAACTACTGATAAAACACACATGCAAAAATGCTAGGTTAGATATTCCAGTAATGAATTTGGATGCAGTTTGATTTGTAGGAAAAATGCAGTAGTTATTTTTCAGTACATGAGAGACTGTCAGAGCACTAATCACTTCAGTCTTTCCACGTAAAGAATGACAATTGTAATGGTTACTCTTGCCTCTGTTCAAAAGGAAGACAGGAGGAGCTTTAGTGTAGCAGTAAAAGAGATGAGTGATGTATCACCTTTTGCAATAAAGGAAGTAACATTCTGCATTAAGGGGCAGAGAACCTCTTCTTGTTGCCCCACTTTTTTTCCAAGTAGAGATGGGGTGAAATCCTCATTGACTTTAAAAAGGGCCGTGCTTAGGTTAAAAGGTCCTATTTGACTGTGAGATGATAACTTTATTATTAATGCGTGCCTTCTCAAATAACATTAAAAAGATTTTTATCTGAAAATGTCTTTAGGCCCTTCACCTCTCCCCTCTCCCACTGAAGAGGAAGAGACAAAGAACAGCTCTGATGTCATGCCCAGCATTCCTGATATATTGCTGCGAAAACTACGTGTGCACAAATCTCTTCCAGGAAGGTAAAAGTAGCAAGACATCATCTGGGGAAGGCGTACTAATGGTTTTCAGTGAACTCCCTTTATGGAGTTCCATTCACGGGGGATCCATATATGTAGAGAAAGTGCTCTATCTTGCAATGTGCGACAGATTTTCTGAATAGTTAAGGGAGTGCACAAATTTTCAGTAACTGACCAACTTTAAAATAAGTTTCTAAGTTCTACATAAAAAGTCTGAAACTTAACTTGCGTACTACAAGTACATTTTTATACAGATTTTCCACCAGTCTGTCCACTCCTGGTTTCTAGGATTGCTGCTACCAATATAAAATCATGTTGAAAGTGTTGGTATCTCTCGAGGCCAGATAATGTTTTCCAATGGTAAAACATGGACATGAGAGAGTGGATGAACTGGAGGCTTTGGTCCTTTCCCAGAGCTATGATATCATTGGTATTAGTGAGACTTTATGCTTTAACTTTTGGTTAGCTCTGAAATGGTAAGGCAGTTGGACTTGGTGATCTTTGAAGGTCCCTTCCAACCAGACTATTCTATTCTTCTGCAATCTGAACTGGTTTGTCCACATGTTACGGATGTGTAGTGTAGCACCATGTAAGAGATCATTTGAAACTAGAGCTATTGCTGCATAATACAGTGTAAGTAAACCAAGGGAATCCTCTAGTCCATACTCTTCTGAGTTGGAGTCGGAATAGACAATACCTGCTAGGTGTTTGTCTAAACTTTTAGAAATACAAATCTTCCTTCTGATTTGAGTTTGCTACCATCAAAGCTTAACATTTTGTTGACAGAATTTAAGTGGAATTTTCCTTTTTGGGGAGAGGTTTATGTTTAAAATTATTAACATTATTAAAACAAAAAAAAAGAAGTCCATAATTTGAAAATAGGATTTTGCTCTGGCCCATAGGGAAGAACATAGGGATAAAAGCTCAAATAAAGCATTTATCACCACATGCCTTGCACGATTTGTGCTACTTTAGAAACTGAGCATATTTTCTTTTGTATTGCATTAGAATAAAGTTAAGCTTCTTCCAAATTTTTGCATAAGCCTTTTCTTTGAGAGAAATAAAACTGTAACAAAAAATGCATATTAGCTATCAAAACAATACTCTCAAACTTCTCTCTAGAAGGACTACTCTTTCTAGCAGGCGTCCTTTTAGAATAACAGTAAGTGATATGAATATTACTGGTTTAGGCACAAAATGGTTTTCCAGTTCACGGGGCATATTGGCCTCCCTTCTTCTAGTCACTACTCTAACTATCAACATATTTTATCCACCAAGAAAAGTCTACTGCTAGTTGATGCCATATGCCCTGGCTTCTATATTAGTGTTTAATGGTGCAGCCAGTATGACACTAATATCTGAATCTTCTGAAAATATTGTCTTCACAGTGCATGGTAGATATGTCAACCTCAACTTCTGTCACTGGCATCCATTAGAATTTGTATATACAACTCCTTTCATTCCTTGCAGATGTTTTTTCTTCACTTGCATAAAACTGATTAGCTCTCTAAAGTATGGGAACAACTGCAAGGAATAAGAACCTGTAAATTCAAACACATGGGATGACTGCCTTTAAGTGAGATCTTGCATTATACTGTTCTTTATCTCATTTCTTTTATGGTATTCTGTGAAACCACTTTTTGGTAACTTTCTTTAATTTTTGTACAGTTAGTAATCATTCTTTTGGGAGAAAAATGATAAAACTCCAACATCTATTTTCTCAGTGTCATTCATTGTCATCTAACAATAGTTAGCTGAGTTTGCAAACTTCTAACAAAGCACTTAAAGCAAGTTGGTTCCATATACAGAATTCTGCCCATCTGTGATCATCATCATGAGGTTTCAGCTGTTAACAGAAGGAAAATAGGTGAAGATAATAATCCCAAGTGTAGTGTATTAGATCACCTGCAACTCCAAAAGGGTAATTTCTGTCTTGCTCTTGTACTTGAAATTTTTCACAACATAGTGTGGATGTACATAACAGTATTTGCAGTTGCCAGAAACTTTGGTATATTTCTGTCAATATGCAAGTGATACTGTGCTGTTTCTTTAAAACAAACAAACAAACATTTAATCAAATTTTACTTGTTAAGGCTAATTAAATACTGATCTGAACAAAAGAAACCATAAAATAATTAAGGGAAGGACTTCTTTTGTTGTTATTTTTGATTAAATATTTCAATAGTTTTGTTTTAAGACACAAAACTAATAAAAATGTTATTTTTTTTGCTTCTATTTCTAGCTCCCCTCCACTTACTGAAAAAGAAGTTGAGGTAAGTGTGTTCTTAAACTGATAAATTTAGGCACCAAAGGGACTATTGCTATATGCTTATCTAAGCTTCTGAATAACACAAGATGTAAATCCTGACTAAAGAAAGATTCTTTTAATGTCTTTCAGTGATGCAGAGTGAATTTCATCCCTTAATAAATTTATTCTGTAGTTAAATTAGTTATAATCTTAGTTACACTCCTGATTTAACCATGCCTTTAATTTCATATACCTCAATTTTAAGTGGCTACTGTAAGTCTTAAGGGTGGTTATTAGACCAGGTAATCAGATTTTTTTTTTTTTTTTTTGCCAAAAATATTTCTCAGAAAAAAAAATATTGAGCTCAATTAAAATAACATTTTTATGTAATATGGTCAATTGCCCCAGACAACGTAAACAGTTAAAAGTGTTAGAGTAGGAATAAGTAAAACAGGTTTGTGCATTCTTTATAATAACGTATACATTCATTTTGTAAATTATTGTCATAAATATTATATGTAATAATGATCTTATAATAATGTTATTACATTGTTTATAATATTATAGATATGATAAAACTAGTAAAAAAAAAATTGAAACCTAAATGAGACCAGAAAGCAAACTAGTTAGATTGAATGGTTTTCAGTTGTAGTTTTCAGTTAGTTGGCATATTTTTTACTTTGTCAGTTCTAGCCAATAAATTGTTTATAGGTTGCTCTTTAACTTGCTGCCTTTATTTCTTGGTGTGTTGTTGCTTTTTTTTTCATGTACTAGTGAAGAAAAATTATTTATTTACCTAGTTCCAATCAAATGGAGCTATTGGTGACTTGTGCTTCACAAAGTATTAATCCTGAGAAATAATGCATCTGGTAAAGAAAGAAGCAATCTTTAAAAGCAGAGTTCGAGAGAATAAAAATGTTAGCACTTAATCGTTTGCCTTTGGTGGTAGATGTTTATCCTTTAGGTAAAACAATGCTAATGGTGAGCTCATCCCTGGATTTCCTCTGCACAGACTATCTGTTTAAAAACCTTGGGGACCCTTGGAGGAAGTCCAGCTAGAAAACAGATTCATTGTGATTCTGATACTTCTGGTAGGCTACTTCCGTCATTGCGTCTCTGCTCTACTGATCTTCCAGAGAAACATTCATGAAAACATTCATATTTTAGAGGAAGTAAAGAGGATTGCTTTTTTTTTTTTTGAAACAGTCTGATTTTTTTAAAATATTTTCAGTTTTCTGTTTCAATATTTAAGTACTGAAGTTTCTTAAATGTACCTTATTCATAAGTTGTTACTGGAAATTACATTACAGTGGCACTTATTTAAAAATGTGTTTTTTTAAATCCAAACAGAATGTATTTGTACAACTTTCCTTGGCCTTTAGAAATGACAGTTATACCTTGGAATCTAGAATTAACCAAGCAGAGAGAGAGAGAAATCTTACTGAAGAGAATGCTGAGAAGGAACTGGAAAACTTTAAGGCAGCCATTACGGTAAGGAAACAACAATAAATATTTTTCTGCGCTATATCACACATGCAAGTGCACACACATTTGAAAGGTATGGCTGTGCTTGCTTATACTTACTGTAAGCTTAGCCACAAAACTTCATTTTCTGCTGCTTAAGCTCATTATGTAACTCTCTACAGATGAGAGAATTTTCTGCCAGAGTGGGCCATTGTTGCTGAAAATGCATAGAGGACATTGCCCTGCTCCTAACAGATTTTGGGTATAAATACTATGAATCTGAGGTTCAGTTATTGTAATAAGCCTGTGATAAAGCTAGGAGCGTTCAGAACTGCAGTTTGAGCACTGATCTGTGCTCTCCTGAGCAAGACCTTCTTTAGCAGTAAATTTCAGGTGTCTAGTTAGGTAAGATACTGAAATGATCTGAAGCCTGAATCTGGAGATTTATGATTTGAAAGATCTCTTAACTGCAGATAAAGGAAGGTAGTATAGGAAAGGAAAGAGTGAGGATTACAGAAGGAATACATGCAATCCTAGGAACAGGTTATAGGCCTGAATGCTTTTTCATTCCAGTTGCCCCTCACGTTCTTTTATCAGCAGTAGTTTTCAGTTCTTCTTAGCAGCTTTCTTTGTTTTTTCTAACTGAAATGCCAAATGTATCTCTGAGATGTGTTAACTTATGTGCTGTGTGCAGTTTTGTGCAAAACAAGAAGAGGTGCATAGATACCATGCTGCTAACTGAAATAGCACCTTACATGGAGGTGTTGCTATAGTTTTGAGAAATAGCTAGGAGAACATAATATTTTCCCATTTACTTTATCAAGAACATCAGTTGAGAAAGGATGCAATTAAACAAAGATTGTGATATTTACATCTTTTCATCTAGAATTCAAATCTGCATGTACAGATTAATTGTTACTGGAAAAAAAAGTTGGGAATATTCTGTGGATCTTCCCTCTGTTCTCTGTTTAAAGAGCAAGCAGAAACAACTTGTAAAATTTCAGGGGTTTATTAATTATAATATTCTGTACACCTACAAATTTTTTCAACTAATGTATAAGGGCTCTTTCAACTGCAAACAACTGGTTTGTTATATTTAAGATGTTAAAGAATCCCTAATTATGCAACAAGGACCATGTCGCCAGCATGAGGCAGATGTAATTAGCTTTCACAGAATCACAGAATGGTTGAGGTTGGAAGGCACCTCTGGAGGTCATCTGGTCCAAACCCTGTGGTCAAGCAGGAACACCCATAGCAGGTTGCCCAGGACCTTGTCCAGGCGGCTTTGAAGATCTCCAAGGAGGGAGACACCACAGCCTCTCTGGACAACCTGTGCCAGTGCTCAGTCACATGCACAGTAAAGGAGCGCTTCCTGATGTTGAGACAGAACATCTTGTGTTCCAGTTTGTGCCCATCGCATCTGGTCCTGGCGCTGGCACCACGGAAAAAAGCCTGGCTCTGTTGTCTTTGCACCCTCCCTGTAGGTATTTATACATGTTGATAAGATCCCCCCTGAGCCTCCTCTTCTCCAGGCTGAACAGTTCCAACTCTCTCAGCCTCTCCTCACAGGAGAGGTGCTTCAGTCCCTTGATCATCTTGGTAGCCTTCTGAGATGATAAAGGGACTGGAGCGCCTCTCCTGTGAGGTAGGTTTCTCTCCTTCATTCAGTTCACAAGCCGCAGTCTGGCTTTTACAAGCTTTTTAAGGTAATTTATAACAAAGTGGCAACTGCCATTTTAATATAAAAGCTTTTTTTCTGTACAATGGAATAAACTAACCAACAATTAAATGATGTGACAGCTCCTGTATAATGTGTATCATATTAGATTTTTTCCCATCTAAGTGTCAAGTTACCTTTGTTTCTGTAGGACAGGCACATGTTATATGGCTTAATGAATTTGACCAGTTTTCAGGATTTTTTATCAGTCTTGTGATAACTGATGTTTTATTCAAAAACCCAGCTTCAAGAGAAAGCTGACTTACATGAATTTCAGATTTGTTCAAGAAAATAAGCAAGTTACATTTGCCAAGAAACACGTGAAAATCTGAAATCTATGCATGTGTTTCTCACACACACATTCCCTTATGCCTTTCTGGGTCTTACAGTCAAATTTAGGCTGTAATTTGTTAACACACTAGCTTCAGTGATAAATAAGTTTAAGAAATTTTTGTCATCGCAGTTGTCATTGTGCCAAATTCATCATTCTCTTAGCTGTGTTCCTACAACAAAGGTTTGCAGTACAAATGCAATTTCTCAACTGTCTCTGGTGGGGGGGAAAAAAAGGTTACTGCCCATCACTCTTTCCTTTGAAGGGGGCGCGGGGGAAGAAGAAAAAGGAGGAGGGGGAGCAGTTATTCTCTTCGTACAAATCATTTCAATGTGCTGACTTACTCTTGCAGTAATACAAGGGAGAGCATGTAGAGAGCTAGGGCACAGTGCAACTGGTCAGAGAGAGAACTATGTGAACAGCAACACTAATTAAGACAACCTCAATGCCAAAGCTGGTGCATCCTGAAAATGCACTTTAAGAATATGGGAATTGCCCAGCATAACAAAGTCTGCCTGTGAGTCTGAACTAAACTTTATCAGGCTTTCTTGTATTAGTCTTTTCTGCAAGTAGAAAACTGATTCAGTGAAGAGATGTTTACTAAGGCTTTGGTTAATAAAACATCTAAATTCACTCTTGCTTTTGGTAACTAATCCCAAGGAAGTTATATGCTTCAGTGCTTTTCAGTATTAAATCTGAGCTATCATAATTATAGTATTAATCAAGTGCATAGATGTGTGTACTGACAGATGAAAAATTATTAAGAAATTGCAATTGCCATTTGAATTACAGCCCATATTGGTCTCTATTACTCTCATACTTTTTGGAATTCTTGAGACCCTGATGTCTGATTTATTTTCAATATGAGTGAAGTACCTTGGAACTGAGAGAACATAAATGGCCTTCTTAACACCTTGTGCCCAGCAAATAAAATTGTTGCTTGTTTCAGGAATCACTTGTAAGTAGTAGTTAAAACAAGCTGGGTATTTGTGAAGTTCATAGGTAGTTAGTCATGATTCATAACTGATTTCAAAAGGAAAAGTATTGCAAATGTTCTCAACCCTTTTTAACTTCTTGAAAAGCGTGCCTGCAATATGCAGCAAAGCCCCATTCTGAGACTGCAGCAGCAGCACTGGCTAGGTTATCTCTGGTGGTAGAGATGGTGTTCCTCTATGGCTAAGAACTACATCCATGTGTGGTTCTTCATGGAAGTATCTTACACTGGTTCTGTGACTCAGGCCAGCTCATCTGAAGTGAGAGTGGCAAGACATCACAGTAAGACTTATGTATTATTTCAGTCTTCAGCTCACTTATGGCATCACTACGAACACAGAGAAGCTTACCAGAAGCTATTGGAGGATATTGCTGTTCTGCGGCGTTTAGCTGCTAGACTATCTAGTCGTGCTGAAATGGTTGGAGCGGTTCGCCAGGTAAGAACATCCTGCTGTCTAACAAATATATCCTCTCTGCACATGTTTACTCCAACCCCCCCCCCCCCCCCCNACCACCCTGGCCACAGCTGTAGGTTTTATTAGCCCTTTGAATTTTATATGTCATCTTGAGAGATTAAAGACACTTAGTATAGCGTCAGAGAGGACAGCCTTTCAGTCTGGAAATAAATTCAAACGGAAGAAGATTACCCATGAAGCTATGTAATTCAGAATTATAGCTGCATCACAAGAAACACTTAAAATCAGTGCAGCATAGATAAGAAAACTTCTGTGGGTCAGAAAGCTCATCTAGTTCAATAACCTGTCTTGGCAATAGCTAAAGTCAGACAACTATAAAAAGTTGTGTAGTTGTATAGCAAGTATAAATGAGAACACAGCAATATCCTCCCAGACTCAATACTGGTATCTCTGCCAAATGAGGTAACTAGGCTGAGGCCAGTTACTGAGACCTTTAAGGGTTTGAAAACAAATGCACATATACCGCATAACCAATAACATGGGCACACCGGCAGTGTATAAATACATGACAAAATAGTTGATGATTTTCTCTGAATATATATTAATGCATTTGTGTTTGTATTCTAATCACCTTACGAATTTTTAGTCTTTGAGAAATTAGTATTTTTTTGTGAACAACTATTCCAGGTCTAGTCCTGACAGGAATCATGCACATACAGGCAAATGATAAACTGGAGAAGCGTAGAGGTAACTTGAGTAATTCTCTCCTTTCTTCCTTAGGAGAAGCGTATGTCAAAGGCAACAGAAGTAATGATGCAGTATGTGGAAAATCTGAAAAGAACATATGAAAAGGATCATGCTGAACTAATGGAGTTTAAGAAACTTGCCAATCAGAATTCTAGCAGAAGCTATGGTGCATCTGGTAAAAAAAAAAAAAAAAATTGTCTTCTCTGTAAACAGAGAGGTATCTAGTGCGATTAGTAAGTGAAGTATCATGAAACCTGTTCTACAGAAGTAGACTTAAAAATTATAGAGGTATCAGCTAAAATATTTCACATAAGCCATACTTAATGCTACAGTAACATAACTTAAAATCACTGTCACTTATCAAATTTTGATGAGATCCAATAAAATTGTTATTGGCCTCTAACATATAGATACAAAACTTGCAGTTTTAATGCAGCTACCTCTGAAATGACAGTTGATAGCAAAATTTCATTATTATAAAATACTATTTTTTTTTGCTACCTTTTCTTTCCTAGCTTGCCAAAAACTCAAATATGAATATTTTCTTTTGGAAAAACTTGTATAAGGAGGCAAATAGTGAGCTTTTTTCTGATCTCAGTAAGGATAGTAATGGATGTTCGGGAGCGGGAGGTTCTGTATTTTTTTTTTAAGTTATTTCGAATTTCTTTTACAGCTGTAATTGAGGCCAGAACTGTATGACAGATAAATATGCAATCAGTACAAACATTGTGTAGATATAGTATGTCTGAGTTTGAAATGCAAGCAAGGGTTCTATTAATATTATTTATAGATACTCATATCTACATGACGCATAGATGTGGTGCTTAAGGACATGGTTTAGTGGTAGACTTGGTAGTGCCAGGTTAACGGTTGGACTTGATCTTGGAGGTCTTTTCCAACCTAAGTGGTTCTATGTTTCTATATATTCTAAGACTGTTCTTTATCTACTGTTTTTATGTAGAAGATGGAGTACCTCGTTCATCTAGATCCATGTCTCTTACTGTTGGAAAGGTATTTCTGCAATGCCAAGAAAATTAAGTGAACATTTTATGTAGTGAAATTTCTTTGTCTCCATACATTCAATTTTATAGTCTGTGTTCAAAACATAGTACTGGTAAATTCTCAATATTGCTAATGTAATCTAGTGTAAATGCTTTGTAACTTTGGATGCCTGATTAAGAATGACTCTATGCAATACCAATAATGCCTGCTATGAATCATAAAGGGACCTATTTATTTAAGAACAGTGGTATTCCAGGCCACATACCTGTGCTGCAGAAAGTGGCTTAGGTCCTGTGCTTTGCTGTAGTTCTTCAGTGAGGAAGCTGAACACTGCATCAAAACTTTCTATTTGATGAGGGATTCCAGGAGCATACCATTTTCATTATCTTAAGAATGATATCATGTTCAGAAGATAGATGAGAATAGTAATTTTAAGTGTGGCTTGTTTTTCAGTTTCCATCAGAATATCTTGTTTGGCTTGACAAAGCATTGAGATAGGGAGATTATTTCAGATTGTTTTAACGTAACTGATTAATAGCTTTAACGTGACCATTGTTTTATTTCTCTAATACTTCCAATTCCTGGAGTCCAAGTTTATTTAAAACCTCCAAAAATAACTGGTGATTTGAGAGACCCAAGTCCCGGTTTGACCATTATCAAACTTGGTGGTCAGAGTCATTACTGAGTCTAGTATTTCTCTTCATATTTTTATTTGCTTGGGTTGTAGTTCTTTAGGTTTCATTTACTCCTATCACCTCTTGAGTGCTGAGTAGGAAGAATTTACTCTTCAGTAAAGTTTTTTGGGAGCACATTAGGTGAATCTCTGTCATTAATGAATAGGTAAAATTGGTCCTGTTTAGACCAGGATCATGGAGTAGGTGATCCCATGTAAACCTGTTTAACTCATTTTCTGTAAAGTTATCTAGAGCAGAATCTTAGAAATGTTTGGATATGCAGTAAGATGAAGCTGTTAGATGCTATATGTGCTCATTTGTTTTTGTTTTTTGGTTTGGTTTGGTTTGCTTTTTGTGTTTGTTTTTGTTTTTTTTGTTTGTTTTTTTTACTCAGCGGGATGCATAGATTTCACTAGTTGTGTATCATACAATAAGTTATTTGGCTTCTTACTGAATGACAACAAAAACTTATACGATCTACACTCGAGCTTTAACATATTGTGTAAAACTAGCTTGTGTTTGTCATATATAAAGGATTTTCCTGGACTTTGGGAAATGTAATCAGTGCCACATGATGCTAGATAGATATCTAGCAACTCGAGGGTGGGGGAGAAGGCTCTGTTCTTTTGTGGAGGAACGGATGTTATTGTTTCTGTAATATGTAGTTTTATAAAAATAAACATATGATTGTGGGTGCAATATATCATAATGGGTACATAACAAGAAAAGAATATCATGTGTAACTTCATTATTTTCCTGTAATTGTGACACTGGTACTTTTCCCAGTATCATTATGTATATGGCTTAACCAAAGATAATAGCCTCCAATGAGAACTGATAATATCAGTACAGAACATACCTCTTGTGTCACTTACACTATTGGGCTTTCAGAGTGGAGGGAAAAATGAGCAGCATCCCTGTACAGAAACTCATTTCTCACTGAGCACTTGCCATACCAAACAGTACTATAGAAATTTTGGGGGAAATTCACAGCCCTAACAGCAGTTTACCTTAATTTTGCTGCCAACTCTCCCTTCCCTCAATGTCTTCTTGCTGACATTAACCTACATAATTGCCACACCTATCAACTTGAAGAATTTTTCTTCAGCCTATCTTGTTGTATGATAGAAAAAAATGTTCTTTGTCATAGAATATGCCTCGGAGGCGAGTCAGTGTTGCAGTTGTTCCCAAGTTTAACTCCTTGAACATTCCTGGTCAGTCACCAACAGCTTCACCTATACCTTCAATGTCACCCCTGGTAAGTAAAACCCACAGTTTAAAGATACAAATTTTTGTTTACAACACCTTTGCATAGGGCCAAGCCATAGTTACTAAAACACGTAAGCCCTTTCATTGGTTAAATTAGACTCCATCCTAATGAATGGGATGGACGAAGGTAATTCCTGCTGTGTAAGGGACTATTTTAACGTTTAGTGTTTAGTAACCAATGTGTGAAGAAGAAAGAGACTAGATACTTTCTTGAAGAAAAAAAAATAATTATTATAATAAACATTGTAGAGGAGAATGCCATAGAAAATTTGTTTTAGTGCTCAAGTCCATTGTTTGTTGTGGGTAGAGGGAGTAATTTGTGAGCTCTGTATTAAAGATACCTTGCTGGTAGGTGTGGGAAGAAAACCTAAGTAGCACATTGACTTTGTCATTTTACTGAAGACTCCTTTGAAATTGATTCATGGATGTAGTATTTATTGCTGTTTTTCAACTTACAGTCTGAATCACCTAGCAATGGAAGGAGCAATCTAACATCTACTCCTGTTCTGCCAGCACTTTTAGAGAAGTGAGTTTTCTCTAGGTCATTTAATTACCTATTGAATACTAGTATGAAATGAAAATGTTACTGGTATAATTTCAATCTTTCCTGACTGAAATTATAGCAAGGCATAAGGTATTGAAATCAGTGACACAATATTGACTCAAGTTGATTCAAGATCTGATAACTGTATTTTACTATATCATCATCATACTGTTCTTTTTATGTTCAAAGAATTTACAAGCAGTACCTCAGAACTAAATCCAGCCTGCTATGATCCATCAGTCATTGCAACTCATCAAGTAAAAAATGCAGAAGATTATACATTTGAGTAGGCCTACCTTTAGAACCTGGCAAAACTAAGAGTATTACATATAATGCATATGGATTTTTTTGTATATATTTCCTCAAATGAATTAATGCTGTACCTAAAGTTGGCCATGAGCAACACGGGGTATGCATATTCTTAAACTTTACTGTCCCAGTAATATAAGTTTGTGTTCTGCTCTTGCCTTCTCAACATGTGGCCAGCTGGTAAGAATCATACTTTGAAATATTATGATATCCAGTGTCACGTAGGTTTTGAAATTTACGTGAATAAATATATTAAATTAAAAAGTATAATTTATCATAATGCTAGATCATCAAATTTTATAGAAGTCAAAACAGTTACTAAATTGAGCAGTAATTATTTGTTTAGCATAAAATGAATTGAATATTCAGCTAAATTAAAGCAATAGGGTTGAGATTTTAGTTTTAACAGCCTGAGAATTTAGTTTTAACAGCCTGAGAAGTTTGTATTTTAAAACAAAAAAAAGAAAGTTTTTTTTTCAGGATGTTAAACCAGCCAATACCTCAATGTCTATATTTTTCTAGAACCTATAAATTGCAGGAAGATTTTTTCATTAAAATAATTCCCCTTTTGACTCTTTCTGACTACCATTAACATAGGCGTCCTGGCTTGATTCAGGCTTGCTGTCATTATCTACTTTCCATAGTAGTTCTATGAGTCATTCCATGGGTTTAAATAGTACTGCTTTGGCATCAAACTAATAATTACATTAGCAGGGAAGGCAGAGAATTGTTATGCTGGAAAGCATGTACAGCTTTCTAGAATAAACTTCTGCATTCTTACAGTTGAAATTCAGGTAGACCTAATTTAATATAATACAATGTGGAGCCCCTATAATAATAGAATACAAAGGTGAATGATATGAAAACATGAGACTGGGATGAAAACAGAAGGCATATCCAATCTGTTGTACAAGGTCTTGTAAACTATTACCATTATGGATACAGGTCTTGTTGCATTTGCAAATCCATGTGTACATATACTTTTTTTGTTATCTTTAACCAGTGTAGAAAGCACAAATAAAAAATTGTCAGGCACCTTTCCAAATACTTGTCTCTTTCAAGAAATGTTGCACATTCTAAGGAAGCTGCTTGCTGATGTTTCAGAAGTAAAACTTACTAAAACATCACATTGATTTTTTTATTATTATTATTACTACTACTTTGGTGGTTTAGACTATTCACAATGTCACAATAAAAATATCTGAAATAATAATTTGAATTGAAGTGTGATAGGATGCTTTAAATGTCATGCAAATTAAAAGATTAAAAGTATTTAGATCTCAAGTCAGTACAGAGTATTGACCTTCACATACTTAGATTAGTGCTGAGACAGGACAGTTTATCTTATGTCTTTGTTCTCCCTCTGTACTTTAACAAAAATGAAAATACGGAACAAGTGGTAAAACAAAAGCTGTGAACTATGGCAAAACACATTTGCCGCTAGTTGTTACAGTTCAACAGAACTCTGCAAGATTTGGACCATCTTTGAAACCGTATGGAAATTCTGCAGGAAAAGAAAAAAAGAAAAAAGAAAAAGAAAAAATGTATTAATATTTCTTATTGGTTCTTAAAAAAAATCATTATCAAGTAACAGAAGTAGAACTTGAAATTCAAGTTTGAACATTATGTATGCATGGGGCCAGCTGCTATAGTAGTGTAAAATTAAATAGTTGTTCAGCAGATGTGTATATATTTAAGCACTTCAAGCTTATACTCTTGATGCATTTGAAGTCCAAATGAAAATAAGGACTACTGTGAATATGACTTCTTGAGGAAAAAATCCATTGCGCACAGATAGTGTCAGTAAAGATTAATTAATCTGTTGTTGATTTTAGTGCCAGAAAAATCAGGCCTACAAAAACAGTTCGATTCCAGAAATTGGAATGGGATCCACTGTTGAGCTTATTAAAACTTGACTGTGTTGGATTTGCGCAGGCACATCTGAATCACTTAAACTCTGACCTAGACTTAAATAAGGGCAGGTGAGCACTGCAGAGAGCAATATTCAATGGCTTGTCCTTAGGCTAAACACTCATAGCTTTTACTTAAGAAAAGTTTTATTGACAGATGCTATGTATGTGTTTGTATCTTTTTACTTGGGCATCAGTTCAGTATAAGTTTCAGTTCAGTGTAAAGTCTGTAGAGTAACTAAGAGGCAAATAAGAAAAATACTTAATAGAAATAATACCAAATATAAATTTAATGTATTTTTTTTCTCTGATGTAGCAGGCTACTATTTCTAAGACAATTTTTAGAAAGTCAAGGGAGGAAATATTTTAAAGAATAGCAAATAAATGTTATGGACAAGCTAGGGAAAAAATAAGAAAAACGCAAATTTTAATACCTTAGAAACATATTAATTGCTTTTCTTAAATTACTTTTTGAAACTAAAATTTTGCTTACAGTACTTATTTTTTTTCTTTTGCAAGACATGTCTCCAACAGACATGAAAGTAGAAAAATTTCAGATTTTCTTTCAAAGATACTTATGGATTAATCATTAAAGGATCAGGAATCACACAAACTGAGTTGTTCCTATTCAGTAGTATACTCCAAATACAATGCATTTCAGCATTGTTGGTTTTGCTTTTTCTGTTCCTTTTGTCTTGACAGTGGAAAGACTAATGGAGAGCCTGACTGTGAAACCTCTACTTCTACACTAACACAGAGTGGGTTGGAAGAGATCAATCCTGAAACTAAAGCCAAGATAGAAGAGGAAGCATATAACAAAGGGTGGGAATATTTTATGTGAACTAAATCTTAAATATGTGCTACCAGATGTGTTTTTTGTAGTGTTAAATGCTAAATGAGTGACATAATTGAAATGAGTTCCGAGAAGATGATCGCAATTGAAGTAATATGGGAAACAATGTGGGTGAACATCACTTGTTGTTGTATCTACATTGTGGCTGTTCACTTTCATCCGTTATTTATGTTATCCAGTCTGGGGGAGAACAGTTTGAGATTCTGAGTTGGACGGGTGTTCATATGTTGATAGTGTTCAGCTTCATAATAGGACAATCCAAAACAACTTTCTAAAATGCGTATTCTGAAAGGTGTATGTGGAAATGGCAAAGAATAGACATCAACTTTTGCAGTAAAGTCATATTGTTTTTGTAGCAAAATGCTTTACACAGCGTGTTTTGGGGCAGTTAATGGCTTTGGCACCTGTTTCCAAATGTCAAGCAAAGAACCTTAGTACTTTGCTTGAGAGACAAAAAACTTGGATCCCATCCTGCAGAATCCAACAAGTCATCTATCTTTAGAATACATTTGCATCTATTCTCCAGAAAAAAAAAAGTAGGTGTTCAAAATAATTGAAAAAACAATAAGCAGAAATACTTACTAATTCCTTTACTGTAGACAGAAGTTGTGCTCTGCTGAGGACTATAACCTTTTTCCTTTTGCAAGATAAATTTGCTAATAGAATTTAATCCTCTATTAAGGAAGGGTGGCTGTGTGGCATATTCGTAGTGTTTAGCTCATCTTTTCACTTGTTCGAGTGCTGCAGCAGCACTGCTGTTTGTGTTTTATTGCATGTAACAAAACGTAAAGCTTGTTTTTCTTTACGTAGGAATGTGCTTATATAGCAGTCTAAGAAAAAATCTTTGTGTGTTAAAGCTATCAGGAAGGCTTGAAGAAAACCAAAGAACTTCAGGAGCTGAAGGAAGAAGATGAAGAGGCACCAAAAGAAAGTCATGATGAACATGAAGAAAGTGAAAATAATGATGAGATAAGAAAACTGAAAAGCAGGTGAGACACTGGTGTAATATGTCCATACAATAAGAGCTGCTTTATATTTGTGGTACCCAACAAAGTGTGTTTTATGCTGTTATCTTAGCATGTTTTCTTCCAGTCTAGGCAAGGATATTGGAAATAACTAGTTTTACAGAATGGCTTATTCCATGTTAGTGCGGCTGCAAAATGCAAAACTTTTTATTTTGATATTTCAATTAAAATTATACGTTGACATTTGTACATCAAAATGCTTCATCTTGATGGGGCTTGGTGTTGAGGTAAAACATATTCCACAAAAGTTTTTTAGATGCTAAAATGTATGTCCCAGTAGGCATGCATTGTTTTATGAAAGTTGTAATTCAGGAATCTGATGCCAATATTTGTGCCATATGTCATTCCCAAGAGGTCCTAGCCAGTCTATTCACAGAACAGTCTTTCAGTACATCTACAAGGTGAATGCAGATTAATGTGAACTCCTCAGCTATGTTGGACTCTTTGTCTTGGACAGGTAGATGCTTGCTCCCTCTGGAAGCTGTATAAATGCTGCAGAACAACACTATGCTGGAGTTAAAATTTCAGCAGAGGGACACATTTATTACATTAATCTGTACCCAGTGCTCTTTGTATGGACTTCTGAATCCTCTGCTTATCATACTTGAAGCATTTGTGCCTAACTGAAAAACATTTCTGAAATTTTCAGCCTTTTTTTTTTTTTAAAGCTGATTGTTTTCTGCGTGGTTTTACCAACCCAATTTGGTATACCTGCAATTTCCTGCGTTTTAAAAGCAAAGAGACTTTTGCATTACAGAGGAATTGAATACTGGCCAAAGCAAGTAATATATCCAATTCTAAGCTAAGGTAGGGATCTCTACCTGATCCCAAGGGACTCGTTCCCAGATTATTATGATTATAAACATCTGTTAATATGATAATTCCAGCCATGTTCAGAAGGACAGCCATCTCACTAGTTAGGAAACTCTAGGAGGAAATGTTTAGAACATGTTATAATGTTTAGCTTAATTGAGTAAGCTATGAACAAGGCAGAATTTTAAATTGTGTCAAGCTCTGAGATTTGCCAGCTGACAGGTGGGAGAAATAGAAGCCAAGGTTATGGCTTGGTAACTGTCTACAATCATCTTGCAAATATCACCCATATTTGAGTGTACAGCTACTCTTGAAAGTGTGATTCTTTTCTGACGAGATCTTTGTCTTTGGAAGAGAAGTGATGCACAATACATCTATGAAACTTCTCAAATTTAAAAGCTTAAGGTAATTGATTTGCATAAGATTACTATATAACAGTTTCCTTTTCATTTTACAGCAGACTTGAAGTCGTCATTAATTATTTATATATACTGTACCCCAAACTGTGTAAACACTGGAATGTGGTGTGGCTTGTAGTGGCTGCGATAATCATTTTTGCTGTGGTGTTGGGAATCTACCATTCATACAACTCCTGTGACGAAATATCAGAGGGACCTGAAGGGAAAGCCAGCTGTTCTGCTGCTCATCAATATTCCTGGTGGAACTCAGGATTTCAACATGAGCAACGCACTGAATAATAAAGGAACAACATGTATTTATGGTACCTGAGAGAGCACAGTATTAGAAGACAGTTGTTAAAGGTAGTGGGTAGTCATCTTTATGGTTGGTATATGCCATCTGTTACTCAAGTGAATTACTGCACCCCATCAGGTTTGGGGACACATTGTGAACATAGCTTGCCAAAATGATAATCTGGTAAATAATTCTTTGTCCTCTTACTGTAAATGACTGATATGATTAAAGTAATACTGAATCACAATAAGGTTGTGGCAGTAATCAGCAACCAGCAAGACATTTAAAAGAAAAATTTGCACAAGATGTTGGCATCTCTCCTATGATTTTGAAAGAAATCATTAAAACTATATTTGCAGTTAGTGCTTTACTTTGCATTTCCTGAATTTGTGTTTTTTGTTGTTGTTGTTGAAGTATTAATGACATTTAAGTCCTTTGAGTTTTAGAAGTCTAATTAATATTTTTATTCATTATAATTGGGTAGAAATAGAAGGCCTTCTATGGCAGGTTAAAATTTTATCAGACCACATGCCTTGCTGATACAGTAATTTCATAAGAGGAATTATCTGTATGATTATTTAAATAGAATACTAAGTACATGCATGTATTTGTTTTATGATATACTTTAAGAATGGGACCACCTCTTTTTTTCAATGGGATATACAACAAACCTAAAATGAGGTTTAGGTGGCACAGTTGATATTGTCCAATAGATCTTGGAACTTCTGATGTATCAAAGAGACATGGTTTGCAACAAATTTTACTAATCTGAATAACGATGCAGTTTATGCCACTCAGTCACTAAACATTACAGCAAGAAGTAATTGCTATTTAGATGATTAGATGTATTGCCCAAGTACAAAAGGCAGCAGTCTTGGATATGGAAAACATGTCCAATCCTTCAAAAAAGAAAAAGTAGTAATAATAATAATAATAATAAAAAAAAAACTTCACACCTGTCTGTAATCACAGACTAGGATGATCACAGTACATGAACTCTGCCCTCTTGCTAATGCTGGAAATGGGTATTGTTTGAGATCTGCAGCAGGAACATAGTTGTGTACAGCCAAACCCTACAGGTGCCTATGTGAATGAGGACGTGAAAGTAGTGACAACTTTAAAGAGGTCACTGCATGTTTTTAGTAGTTCATTTTCACAATCTTATGCCAAGTATAAAACTGTTCTGATAAGTTTTCAAAGCTAAACTATCAGGTCATGGTAGATTAATCTTTGCCCAGATTTTTCAGCACTTCTGCCTATGTGGGAGTTGTAAGTTCTTACAGAGGAAGGTGAAAACCTCAAATTTTTAGACATCAGCAATTTCAAAAGGGGGAAGCCATTATTCTCAAAAAGAAATTCAAGCCTAGGGCTGAGACCAAAATGCGTATCACTTAAGGTATACCATATGTACCTGCTGAACACCACTTCTGATTGAAGATGAACTGTTTGTCTTTCCATAGCTATATGCTTGAATCTAACCACAATATCAAAATCAGTGTGGCACTTGATTGCACTTGTGTCTTGCATTCTTTTGGCATTTTCTGACTAACAGGTCTGTTTTACTGAAGGATTATGAAGTACATTATGAAGTACTGCAATTTCAGTTCAGATGCAGTTAGTGTAGGCTTGTTTTCTTTTGGTGTAAGCACTGAAGCTCAAGCTAACAATCAAAGAAAACAGGTTTCTGACTCAGTCAGAAATTTAATTCACATGTCTGGCGCTAGTAACAAATGTCCTGCTGGTGAATTTTGTTTGTTGCATCTTTAGCTACATCTTTGTTAAAATAAAATTACATGGAGAAAGGAGGGGAGGAAAAAAAAAAAGGTAGACCACTACCAACTTTGGGGAAAAAAATAAGCAGCTGGGAGTTTTTTTTTTAATTTTATTTTATATTTTTTTTCTTTTGTTTTGAGGAATACAGTAGAGTGTTTAAGGAAGTTCAAAAAGGATAATGGGAAAGTGTCATTTGGTCTAAAATTGTAATTGCTAAAGAATAAGATCGAAGAAAGTTTCTTGCAAATTACTTGGTATATGTTTAGAATATCTGACTATGAAGAACTACTGTGACATTTCATGTACTTCTACTATTTAAAGAACCTTGTCAGTGGCTCTTTCAATACCTCTTTATTAGAACGAGCTTCTTTAACTTAAAATTCTTTAGAAATAGTGTTGGTAACATAAGGCAATAAAAATTCCAGGTAAATAGTCCTGAAGATTCAGAATCCACTACGTCAAAAATTAAGGCACGTACTTGATTGTGACTGTGGATACGTTAGAGCATACTGAAGAAAAAAGTTAACAATGCTTGTAATTGGATTAATTTGCTCTTATTCAACTCTGCGCTGATGTTGATCTAACACCCTATTTAAAGTACATGTAGAAAGTTATTGATATCAATAGGACTCTTCAACTGCTTGATGGTAAGCATGTGCTAAGTTTTTGTTGGTCAGTGTGTGAACAGGGTCTTCATCCTCTTTTGGAATTCTGCACACTGGCTTTTCGTGGACTTCGTGCACAAGGGCAAATTTCCATAAGCAGTTGTACTAATTGGAACTGAACTACTTGCATGTCTAAGGCAAGTGTAATTTAGCCACAAAGTTATTAATTGTTACGGAGAATGGACTGAAAGAGGCAAGGGATTTCAATGGGGATTAAAAGATGAAGATGAAGTTGATGAAATTATATTTTTTTGTTCTTTTTATATCTTCTGTGAGCAAACTCTCCACTAAAAATAACAGACCACAGTGACTAGCAGCACATTAAATATTTTTGCTTACATTTTTCAGTTAATTAATGAAGACACCTTTTTGATAGAAAACTAGGTTGAGCTCAAAACCTATTCTAAATGTAGTTTTATCTGTTGGATATTAGTTTTCTTTATCTGTTTAAAAAAAAAAAAAAAACAACAAAACATAAACCAAAAAAGAAGTATTCTGTGTTCAAAGATCACATCAGATAATAATAGATCTATTATTTATGCTATTAACACTGAAATAGTTTTCTTGAGGTGCAATATTTATTTTTTTTGCTTTAACAAGACACATTTGTTCTTTCTCCTGCACAGCACAGATGTTTCTAGTAAAAGGAATTTTAAAAGGGCACTATTTTTGTGTATCATATTTATATTTGTAACATCGTAAGATTTTGCACCAGTGTGCTGGTATTGTACTGTATAGTATCACATACTTGAGTTTTGAAATAAAAGTATGGTTTCAAAGTCCTCAATGTTGCTACCTTAAAGATTTATTTTTCACATGTGCTCTGTCTGCATGTTAATGGATATCTTCTTCTGAAATGCCAACTGCCTTGTCTGCACTGCATGATGTAGTCTCATGTTATACATACCAAAGATCTTGTTCTTAGTCTTTCAGTTCTTCAGAAAAATGATGTAGAAGAAGAAAGCAAGCTCCTGTTTTGATAGAGAAAGTGTTTGTAAGCAGGGCCATCCTTGTCATATCCTAAAAACAAGATGAAAGGAAACTGGAATATCCTGGAGAGAGTTTAACTCCTGCTTCAGAGAGAGGCTGCTTGTCACGGAGGAGATTGAAGACCGAAAGACACAAGGGGGATCTGTAACCAAAGGAGACTGAATGAAAGGTTAGGATTCTTCATTTGAGTTGTGTTCTTCTTGGCTTGGGAGGTCTGGGAAGCCTGGGCTTTGTGGAGAGCTGAACTGCCAGATCAGGGGAAGGAGACAACGCTCTATTTCCATGAAGAACACACGTCACAGCTGGATCTCTGGTGGTCTGTTTTAAGGAGACAAATTCTGGGATGACAATCTTGAAAGGAATAGCTGTTAGTAGGAAAAGAGACCCCGTTATTTGTATTTTCCACATAAACATCTTTTTCTTCTTAACTTGTTTCTATTCCCATTGTTCGGGCTCCAGGGTTCCTTTAGAAATGATTGTAGAGAATAGTTAAGTCTGTTCTCCCCAGAGCAAAGTCTTCTGTTTAGCAATCCTCATCAGCATTTTGAAACATGTTGGTGTGAGATGATGGGATTTTTGTTATAGCTTACCATAAATATTTTGGTCAAATACTAATTAAATATATTCAACACAAAGCTTTTTTTTGCACGACAGAAGTTAAGATGAAGACCCATAAAAAAATTAGAAACCTTTTGTAGCGTTACAGTCCAGGTGAGTGATCTTCCTCATAGTTGTACAACAGCTGAAATGTAAAAAGGAAGAAACTGACCAAAAAAAGGTTATTCAGACTCATTTAATCATTCAAAAATTCTTTTCTTCCTCTCCTAATCTGTATTTTGCCCTTACAAAAACATGTTGAAAGAGCTTATTTTTGTTAAGTGTCACCAAGGTGTTCATTGGATATTTTCCAGCTAAAAATCCTATTAAACATCGAGAATGTGGACAGAGTTTGACTAAAGAAACTTTGCTGCAGTGAGAACAATTGGCACAAAGTGGTAAACTTTGAAAGGACAATTAGCATGCAATTTTAAAATGTTTCTCTTCAGAAATCCAGCTCTTGAAATTATTTTTCATGGTAGGGAACATTTAGCAGTTCAAGGTAAGCATGGAGATGGTAAGGTTTTGTGTAATATTATCAGTGTTTTATAGTCACAGACCACCAACCCATGAGAGCAGCAGAATAACCGGTAGTTTCTCCTACATCATGAATGCAAGTGAATCCACTTAAAACTTCCGTTGAAAGTCTGATTACAGTATTGCAGATTGTCATCATTTTGTAGAGGCATGTAAGTATAGCACAACGAAGGCGTAAATAGAAATTAGAGTAAGAAATTTGTCCTAAGATCTCAAGGAGCTTTGCCAACATTCAGTTCCAAACCACAGCCCAAACACAACCAGATTTTAATTTCTTTGCTGGTAATGGAGACATCCTTTCATTAACCACAGCAGCATATGCCACTTAGCTCTGCAGATATCTATGTTGTAGTATCTACATAACCATGGTATATGCTGCTGTAAGAGATGGGACCTGTGCCACATTTCTCTAATAATACTTTCTGAAAGTTTTCTAAGTTCTAGCTGCCAGGATCATCTGTGGTTTGAATCAGTCTATTGGAATCACTGTTTATTGGAACTTCACAAAAGACAGCAATGAAGGGACTGACTCCCACCACTGTCCCTATATAGTCTCACAAGGAGTCCCATTTATGGTAGCACATCTCCAGATCTGTTCAAAACTAAGTATCAAATTTACCTCTGCATTATGGTATCTATGTTTGCATTGGAACTCTAAGGCAAAGGAAGGGAAAAGCACTACATCAAGGTAAACAGGACAGTGGGGAATGGATGCCCTTCTAACTCCAAAAGAAAAATCCCCATTCTGGTTCTCTGTATGACTGCCTGGCTTGCTGTGATACAATAGAGAATTCTTTTTATTTACCAGATAAATAGACAATGTGAGTAATGTGTTGTTCATGAGTAAAACAGGAAAAAATAGCAAAAGAAAAACTTCTTTCAGAGTGTTTACTGACTTAGCAGTCTAACAGTCTTATCTCCCTTCCTCAGCTGTGTTTTCTGAGTCAGCAGTAGTTAAATTTTCCAGCAAACCCTACATGAAAGAAAGTGTAAAGGGTGATCAGGGATTTCCAGTCAGTGACCTCTCCTTTGAGTGGGATGGTCAACACATTTGCTCTGACATTCTTTCTATGAAGCGGTGCAGTGACAGCTGAAGTTGCTTTCAAGAAGTCATCTCAAAGGTGGTCTGACAGTATCCAACATCTTAACTCTTCTCAGCACAGAAGAAAAATCACCTTGAATTTCTCAGTTTTCCGAGGTCGTGACAATGGCAACTTATTTTGGAGTTACCTCGGCAGTGTTTTCAGTCTGGGTTATGACATTCATGGCTCAAAATTACTTTATAACAGGTATGTCAAGTTCCACTTCTTAAAATATCCTACTTCAACAGCGAAGTACTTGAAAAAAGTAGCTATATTTGCAAACAAAATGGGGGAAAGGGTGTGTGTGTAAATGGGCTTGCTAGCATAGGAAACAACAAACTTTTCATAATGTAGTGCAGTGAAAAATACTCTAACATACAAGGGAAATCTTCCTTTGTTAGTCTAATTATTTGGTAAGCTCAAGTGCTGTGTAAATGCTACAGAACTGCTTGTACTAGAATTTTGGTAGTGCATTTAGGATTAAGTTTAGAACTACTGAAATGTGACTTTATTTTATATTATTTAAGATACTATAGCAAAGTTTTACACAATCCTCATAGAGCAAAATGTGCATGAAGGCAGATCTCTGATAAAATGCTATTGTGAATGCAGTTTTTGCTCTGATTTGGCAATATCCTGACATTCTCTTAATTTGCAAAATTAAAGGAAATGTGTGCAAGGATCTTGTGGTTCATCTCCAGGGCAGGCATGCTTGTCTCTGGTTAATACAATGCAAAAGTTACTATTTTATGTAAACTGTTTGAAAAATTAACATGGGGAATTGCCAACTTCAACGTTATCATACAGTTCTTAGATAACTCACTTCCGTCATTACCTGTCCCTATTTTTTGAATCAGGGTCATGTAATATCCCTTTCTTCTGTATGCTAGAGAAACTTGGATGCCTCATAACCCCAGTAGCTACTAGGATATCTGCAGATATCAAATGTACATCAGATGTTTCCAGATGTTTCACTGTAGGAGTAAATGCTTGTTCTACCCATGTAAAAGAACATTACATCATTGTTGCAGAGAACTGATTTTCTTATCTGCTGAAAGGCTTCTGAAGGCAACCTGGACTTGAGTGGATTAGATGCTCAAGTCTTGTTGAAACTCCATGTGATTGGAGTACTTAACAACAGTAGACTCTTCTATGGATCCCAGCCACCAATTTTTTATTTTGTTTTTTTTCTGGGGAAATAGCTTGAATCTTAAGACTATCCCTTCCAGCTATTAGCACCCCCTTAATTCCCCTCTAAGCCTCACTTAAGGTACCTGCTTATGCACCCTCAGCTCACTGGTCCAATGCTCCAGTTAATCTCAGGGCTGATCTCCAGTTGTGCCTTGGAGCTGTGTTGTAGGATGCCTTTGCCCAGCCCTGCCCGCTCCTGTACTGACTTACTGCTGGGCTTCATGGATGGGACCACGGGCTTGCACTGTAGGTAGCCTTGTCTCCAGGATGGACTTCAGGCATGTGTTACAGATAGCACCTTCTCTTGCTGTTCCCAAATGAACTTTCTGGATGAACTCTGCATCTGACACATTGTCTTGCTCTCTGCCAGTGCAGAGAGGCTGCCACAAACCTGCCACAGCGTGGCCCTGCTTGGGTGCCACAGGACTGCCCTGGTTGTTGGGGCACTGTGCTGCGGTCACCCGCGGGTCCTGGCTCATCTGTCCTTGTGGAACAGCCTCACTGTTGCTGCTCCCTGACAGCAGCAGCTGAAATAAACTCTAACAAATCAGAGTGGCGGCTTCGGGCAAGGCAAAGAGAGAAAAAAAACAGTTTCTCCAAACAGCAAGAAGAGAATTAATGCATAATAAAGCCAATACCCATACCCTGCACAAATTACTTTCTTCCTGTCCTGTGACAAATTTGTCTTGTGAGATTCTTCTGTCCAGTTTCTCCCACCTTTCTCAGTTAAAGAGATGTTCACAGAAGACCCAAACACCAAGGAAGCTGTCCTGTTATTAGTAGATCAACTAAGTAGAGCAAAGCTTAAAGGACAGCTATGGGCAACTTGTGGACCCAAAAGGATAATATGCTTCTAAAGGGTTAGTCTGTGTCCTGTACAAACTCAGTTGTCTTTAATACAGAAATCAGAGATGATTTAAGAAGTGATGAAAAGTTATGAAGAGGTTACTGTTCTCTTTCTGGATTTCTTTCTCACACTGTAAAACCATCTGGAATATGGATTGAAGCTGATAACATTTCCAAAACATTCCTTTCACTTCTCCATTTTGTTTTAAAATGCATAGTAAATTCTAAGATAAAACTTTGGTCCATGTCCTACAATCCCTTTTCTTACTGCTTAAGACTTAATTTTCTGGTACTGAATTTATATATTTATTGTGCTATATATCTATTATACAATTCTCATGTAAAAATACTTGTCCTGTAACTGAATGACTAAAGACTATAACAATTTACAAGCATCTAGGCAACTTTCGAAGGTTTCAGGAAATTCCATTCAATCAGCAGCTCAGCTTTGTTTGAAATTTGTGAAGTTGATCATTGAGAAACTTCCATTCTCAACATTTTTTTTTTTTTTAATTATATTAGGTCAAATCTAAAGATAAGAAAATAATTGACTAATTGAGCAGTAAGAGTGAAGTGTGACTATTAAGAAGTAGTAAGGGAAGAAAGCAATTGGGTAAAAATCCTAGAGGAAGAATGGGGGCTTGAAAACTATGGAAGAGGATTTGTGGGATGTACAGCAGCAGCTGAGGTGGGGGGGAACCAGAAACAGTTTTCAAGAGGACTGGCAGAGTTCCCTGTTAGCAAAAGGGAATCTAGAAAACTTAATGCTGAAGCAGCTGTCTGACACTAGATGTAGTTTGAACAAAATGAAGACATACAAGAGGACATTCATGAAGACATGCTGACTGAAAGGAAGACACGTGACAGTAATATGGAAGAAATTTGAGACTGTGAATCATCTTCATGCTGGGACTGCTTGGATAGACTTAAGGTCCTTGATGCCTAACACACACATCTTCACTGAGCAACAGTGCTTCTCTGGATCCTCATATAACATGTTTGGCTGGTCTTATGTTCGAGTCAGGCCTGGATGTAGCCACGATTTGACTGTAGGGACTGCTCAGGTATTCACTGGCTCACCTCTGTGTGTTAATGGGAGGCGACAGCATCCATAGCTGCTAAGATAAATCCACCAAGTTCCATGATTGCCATCCTCAACATTTAAATCCCATTAAATTTAAGGACAGCAGAGATGCATCTTTTACCAAAAGCTGTATCCAACCCCCCCACACCCAGTGGGAGCAGGATTGAAAAGCCTGCCTTTCTTTTTGTCCTCCACACAAGACTAGGCATCTTTTTTAACCCCTTCTCATGGTGGGAGTGGCTTGGCTGCTAGTTCTCATTTAATTCATAAAATTCAATTTAACCTCTATTGCTAAGAAGTAATATGGTGGATCTGCAGGTGTCATTTCATTTTCCCTTGAGAGTTTGTGGACTACCCATTGTCTGATGCACAGGTTTTATGAAGTATTCATTAGTGTACATACCTGGTGTGCGCACAGTCTGAAAAGGATAACCAGCAAGTAACACTTTTGGGTATTGGTTATCTGAAATGTTTGCAATGAAATGTTGAAAAGCTTGCAAGCTTGTATAAATACAAAAAGTGTGCCTAGTGTACTCAGTTAACCCAGTTGTATTTTGTTGTTGTTGTTTTTTTTTTCTTCCTTGATTTTATTTTGCCAAGGTATGGGAATTTTCTTTGTGGGGTATTTGAAGCTATTTTGAGATGATTTCTTCATACAGGCTATTCCTTTTCATTTAATATGGCAATTACTGAATGTAACTCAAAAAAGAAAAAATCTTTTTCCAGTGTATGCTTCTGGAGAAATATGGAGACAAAAGAGTTGTATCTTTTTCCCTTGTCTGTGTCAAATTCTGAATTTCGGCCTATGTCCTTAGTACAGGCTAAGAAAGTAGAGCAGGTGTAATCATACCTAAGCTATGCCTTTTCCAGTGCAGGTGTTGTGGATACTGTGCCAGTTGTGGCTTTCTGAAAAAGCTGGATGAATTGCCTATTGAAGACTAACAGGGGAAAAGGGTCATAAATTCACTCCACCTATCCCCTCTTTTCCTGTTCCTGCTTCCTTCCAAGTAAATTCAACACTTGACAGTGCCTGGAAAAAAAAAAAATAATGCCAAACTAGAAAAAAAAAGTTAAATTTAGGAGTAATAAGGAACTATAATAAAATCTTTCTAGAAAGAATGCTGTACTGGCAGAATCCAGTCCAGTGCTTAAGTGCAACTGTTAGTTTTATCATTTTAATAATAATAAAAAAAAAAAAAAAAAGAACTGTCTGATTACTCTTCCCATTTTGCATGGATAAGTTAGACAAATAACATCATCTTAGTAAGAAACTGACTCCAGGTAACAACTCAAATGCCAACTGTATATGCATTTAGTCTAAAAACAGTCAAACTTTTTGAAATTCTAGACTATTGTGTTGAGAAAATGTTTTATTGTAAGTATGTCTTTTTGCTAGAAATTACTTTTCTACTATCCTCAAGCTAGAAACTTTTAAGAATGTGCAATTTGGTTGAACGTGATCTTAAATTCCACAGAAGGAATAAATGTTAGTATTCAAATACTAACCTTGAATATTTATGTCTAAATTACAGGTTCTGTGCTTCCACATTGCAGGATCACAGGTGTAGGTCTTTATCTTGAGGACAAAGTGAATTTCTCAGAAGCAAGTAATGCATGCAATCGACTGAATCTACAATTGGCAAGTAAAGACCAGGTTGAAAAGGCTTTGAAACACGGCTTTGAAACGTGCAGGTATATGATATCAGCTAGTGTCTCATTACCTTCAATAAACTCCTTTACCTAATATGAGGCTGGGGACAAATCTAATATTAAAAGGACCGATGCTTTTTATTGTAGTTATGGATGGGTGAAAGATGGATTGGTTGTCATTCCTCGGATAACATCCAACAAGAAATGTGGTAAGGGCAACGTTGGACTGGTGCTATGGTATGCTGAACTCTTTAAAACATTTACAGTTTACTGCTTCAATTCTTCAGGTATGTAAGCATGACAACTACATTTCTTGTGCTTGGGTTTGATTTCTTTTTTTAATATCTGCATGAAAAAAAAATCATAACAGGAGAGTGAGTTCTTATTATTTGTTGGCTCTTTCACCCTGATCTTAAATGTTGTCTAGCTGTATTTAGCTCTGGGGGCTGGGGGAAGTTTCCAAGCAATACAGGTCTACTCAGTTCACCTAAATTAATACGTGGGTGCTGCCATGAAAGCTCTTATAGAAGAGTTGCTTTTGTCATTCTGTAATGTCAACACAATACTTTTAATGGGTTTTGATTGTTTAAGCATGTTGATTTGAAAGACAGTAAATTGAATCTGTAACCAGGGTGCCTGGGTTTTTTTTTTTTTTTTTTTTGCAAAAAGCCCAAGAGCAGAGTTCTTCAGGAAAGGCTGAATCTTTTTTGAAAAAAGGAAATGTGTCCATTTAAACTAAATTGGGAGTCAGTTGAAAGACTATAAAATCAACAAGATTTCCAATCTATTATCAGTAACACCAAACAGCTTTTTCTGCAGGACTTTAATCAGCATTATGCTATATGAGGAAAGACCTGTCCCTCCTCTCCTTCTTGACTGTCGATCCCAATATTTATTGATCCTGTATGTGGTCTAATTATTTCTAATCAGTCCCTTGACCTTACCAGTGAGTTTTAGATAACAAAATCAAGTGATTACATACAAAATTCTGAAAAAAAAAAATCAGGAAAGATGTGTGAACAAGGGTTGGAAAGACCAGGAGAAAGACGGCTTTGCAAGATATGCCCATACAAAGATATGAAGACATAAGACTGTGCCTGGTGACTGTGCACATTTGAGCTTACAAAGAGACTGAGGATAAAGCTGTTAGAGAGAAGGTCACACCTTGTCCAGAGGGACATTGTTTGTGATCCTGAGCCATTTTGATGAAGGAGGCCAGGTAATAAAAGTAGTAGTTGCATTACAAAGTATCTGACTGCTGATAAGAAAGTACTACAGAAGGAAGGCACCATTAAAAATGGACTTATCACCTAAACCACCAAGTTAAAAACGTCATGATTGGGCTAACTTAGTTTTTCTCTACAGTTCATAGTGTTTATTGATGAGTACATAGGTGAAATATTACTCTGGCAACATGCTATAGAAAAAGTTGCTCCTATTGGTACTGTTATTCCTTCTGTTCCTATGCAATATGTTATTTTGGTGTATGAAATATATGTCATTCTGCATCAAATCTTGGGTAGGTTGGCTAATGTTAAGGAGGTACCAAGTAATTCCAAAAAAAGTTAAATTTGCTGAGTGATTATAAAATAACAATGTATATTTAACATTAGGATGATTCAGCATTTCTTCATCTTAATAGCCAAACTGTTGCCTGTTCTAGGTATTTCTTAGTTAAAATATTTGATAGAAGCTCATTTTGTCAATTTTCTTTGTGGTTGTGATGCCAAAAAACATTTGAAGACTACAGTGGAAAAAAATAAAAAGCCCCTGTCACTTAGTTTTTTATTCTGTGAATTTAACTGCGTCATCAGACTTCCCATGAGGATTCATTTGGAGAACAGTGCGTGTGTCATTTCCCCTGTTATTTCTGTTGTAATCTGCATGTTACATTAGCAAAATTTTCATAGTTTTTCAGAATATAGAACTTCACTAGAAAAGCATTTTCACACAAGCCTGATTCAGAAGTCAGGTTTTGCATTTACATATAAAAGTCTATTTACACCCACATTTTTATATAGAGAACATTCGTATCATTTAAATGATTTAATTTCAGAATGTGCCTGATGTTTGTTTCTTTGTAGACCCCAGTAGAATTCTCTCATTTTTCATCTCACTCTGGTGGCTTGTTTACGTGAAAGTTTTATGGGCTTTTGTTTCCAGGAAGTCAACGTAACATCACAAGTGTGCGTGTGTCTTGAACATATAAATCATAGAATGGTTTAGGTCATAAAGGACCTTAAAGCCCACCCAGCTCCAACCCTCCTGCCATGGGCAGAGACACCTCCCACCAGCCCAGGCTGCCCAAAGCCCCATCCAGCTTGGTCTTGAACACTTCCAGGGATGGGGCATCCACAGCTTCTCTGGGCAGCCTGTGCCAGTGCCTCACCACCCTCTGAGTAAAGAATTTCTTTCTTACATCTATTCTAAATCTCCCCTCTTTTAGTTCAAAGCCATTAGCCCTTGTCGTATCGCTACACTCCCTGATGAAGAGTCCCTCTCCAGCTTTCTTGTAGGCCCCGTTTAGGTACTGGAAGGTACCTAACGATACCTAAAAAGGATAGAAGGTACCTAAAATAGCATTTATTTTTAAATGTGTTATATAATGGAAATATTTTTGAACCTTGGATCTGCAGTTAAGCCTTCTGCTCTGCAGGAGGGTGGTTTTGTTGTTATTGTTTTTAATATGGATTATTACTGTAAGCACTTTTCAGGAAGAGTCATATGATTGGTATTCAATTACAAAATGAGCATCACACTTACTATGTTTAACTATATGAGTAATGATAAAAAGTGCATAATCAGGGTGTTAGCTACATGTATGAAATAAGCATGCCTGATTTGGGTAAAGCAACAAATAATTTCCAGAAGGGAATGGCTAGGCAACAATTTCTATAAATGTGTGTACAGTAAGAACAAACCTAACAGAAGTTCAAGTCTTATGTATTTCCTTTCTCTACTGCAGATGTTCAAATTAATTCATGTAAACCAGATCCAACTACAACCAGACCATCATCAAGTGCACCAACGGACTTAACTGCATATTCAGGCTCTGATTTAACCGAGAACGTCACAGTAGTACCTCAAGCAACTGAGCCAGAACAAACCCTGAAAAATGTGAAATTTCGGGTGATATGTATAACTGAAACAATATTACCAACAGAGGGGACTACTACAAAAATGCCAGAGGAATACTCACCAATTGACTCTCCTAACTACACTTCCCACGCTGCCTTTAAGAATGATGGCGTTGTCTTTGGAGGTAAAGGCCATGTATAGTAGTTCTTTAAATAGGAGAGCTAGTTAGTTATATAGATGTTAGTAGGAAAACTGTTTACTGCTGTTTTTTTGTTGTTGTTGTTTTTGTTTTGTTTTTTTTGCTACTCCAGCATCCATTTTTATATAGCTGCACCTGGAAGCAGAATAAAATGCTACAGTTTTGCAAAGGCAAGCCTTATAAGGCAGAGAATTTTTTTAAGTAATTTTTAAGTAGAAGTAAGGTCTTACAATTTTGTGCTTTTTGATATTTAAATATGAAATGGTGGAAGTTCATTTTGGTTAATGTGATCTGGGGTAAATATATTTCTGAGAAAGTCTAAGCACCATGTGCTTAGAGTAATGGAAATCTCAGCGGGCTCTTAAAAACAAGAGAAGCCAAGGAAGTTTTAAGGAGAACAGTGGTTTATTCTCCAGATACAAGGTGCAAATAGCTAATCCTAATATACAACAACTGAGAAATAGATTAAATATAGAATCGTAGAATGGTTTGGGTTGGAAGGGACCTTAAAGATCATCTGGTTCCAACCCCCCTGCCATGGGCAGGGACACCTCCCACCAGATCAGGTTGCCCAAAGCCCCATCCAGCCTGGCCTTGAGCACCTCCAGGGATGGGGCATCCACAGCTTCTCTGGGCAGCCTGTGCCAGTGCCTCGCCACCCTCTGAGTAAAGAATTTCCTCCTAACATCTAATCTAAATCCCCCCTCCTTTGGTTTAAAACCATTGCCCCTTGTCCTATCATTATCTACCCGAGCAAAGAGTCCTTCTCCATCCTTTTTATAAGACCCCTTTAAGTATTGAAAGGCCACAATGAGGTCTCCACGGAGCCTTCTCTTCTCCAGGCTGAACATCCCCAGCTCTCTTGGCCTTTCTTCATAGGAGAGGTGCTCCAGCCCTCTGATCATCTTTGTGGCCCTCCTCTGGAGGAAAAACATTCTAACTGGAAAGATAATTTATTACAAAAACACATTTTCTTTGCAAGTTGTAAAAACAATGAGCAGATGAGACAAACATCTGTCAGGGACTGCCTAAATACCTGTTTTAATCTCTTGAAACAACAAATGGGAGTAACTAATATTTTGAGATTCCTAATACCTCTATTCTTCCATGAGTCTATGTGTATGTACCTCTTATACAAGGCTGTCTTCAGAAGAATCTGAATTTATGTTCATAAGCCTTTAGAAAGTCCAAATTAAGAATATATAAAAACTCTATGCTTACCTCACTTTTATCTCTAGGTATCCCCACTGCGCTCCTTGTACTGGCAGTCATCTTCTTCATTATTTCAGTTGTTCTAGCAGTCTGCTATATCAAAAAGTAAGGTTTTTCTTTCTTTTCTCTTGGACTGAGTTAACTTCTAGAGTACAGTCAGTGATATTTTACATATATAGCTAAAGAGCAGAGATGTAATGATAATGACGTGCAACACAAACAACAAAATCTTCAGCCCTGTTGTTCTGCAGATAAAGTTTGTTTTTCCTGGTTACTATTCCCCTTTTCAGAAAAGAAATCAAGGACAAATATTACCTATTTTTGATTAATCAATCATGCCTAGTGTGGAACATTTCTGTGTCTGCCAAAACAGCAACATTGAAGTATTGCTTCATTGAAGTGTGCATCTGTTTATTTAAAAGCCTGTTTATACAGCTTTATTTCATTTCTTTCTACGTCAGACTTGAGGGAAAAGCTTTTATTCTTTTTCAGAAAAAAAATAATTGCTGAACTTATTTGAGTCATTTATACAGATCTTCAACACAGAGGATCGCTAAATATCAAAAAGTTGTATGCATTTCTAACATCCTAGCCTGGCTTGCGATGTCATTATGTACCACAAATCCTGAATATGCATTGTCTGTTTAAAGGAAAAACAAAAAGAAAAATATTTCTTTAAAAAGCACATTGCTTTCACAAGTACAACGATCCAGCTTGCTACTATTCTCTGTGTGACTTTTGCCTTGAGTATGGCAAGGAAAGCTAATTCTAGGTATTTAGCATTTTATATGAGTGATACTACTAAACTATGCCAGTGTTTCTGCTTTAATATCCTTTTTCCTATTTAAAGGTACAAGAAAACCTTCCCATTTTCAAAGAATCAGAAAAAAGAAATGGTTGAAACTACAGCTCTCAAAGAGGCTAAGTCAAATGACAAAACACCTGAGAAGGAAACAAAGAATAATGGAAAAAAAGTAGAAGAGCCTAAAACCAAGCCTGAGGCCACAGTAAAATGTCTAGAAGCAGAAGTTTAAGAAGAACAACATATGCTTCTTTTCAGAAATACATAAAACAAAGCACACAACTTAGCAATGCTTTTAAACATGGGCAATTGTAAATACTCATGAATGAATATTTTATCTATCTTAACATATGAAAACTTTTTAATAATTACATCCTCGACTGTAAATGCTCTTGCAAAAGAACATAGTCTCTTATTTACTTGAAATAAATAAAACACCCATATTACAGCTCATTTTTCTTAATAAAGAAGTAAATAGGAATCTGCTGTTAATAACATAGTGTGTAACTATTTGCACAGAATTCGGAACAGTATGTCATGAAAAATTCCTTTTTATCTGGCTGGAGAAAGTCTGCTAACTTAATGTCTAAAATAAAATGATATTGTAGCTCTTCATCATGTAGGTTAGTTTATTTCCATTAAGTAGCTACACTGTTTTTAAAAAGTCTGTTTACAAACAAAACAAGTCTGTTTACAAGTAAAAAATTAAAAGATCAACCCACTGTCATTTGAATAACCAAAGAGGGTGCAAGGATGCTGATGTTTTTATATATATACATATATATTATATGCAGCAATGAATAACTTTCTTAGGTATCTTCATCATATGATTTACTGTTTTATTTATTAAAATCTCTATCATTTTTTGCATCAGGTATTTGGCAGGGGAAGAGAACCTTGAACTGTATCTCAACAATTATATTTAAAGTCTTTGTGTGTATTTAAGTGTGGCTTTCAAAATAAAGACCTCAAGTGGTATGAGGCATTTCCAGTACTTCATTTAAAAAACAAACAAACAAACAAAAAAAAACTTCGGTTTGTCTGGACCATTTATTCTCATGAAAACTGTCTTATGGGAAAAAGAGCTCATATAACCTCAATGTTACAGAAGTAATTAGTTGACATAAAAGAAAAAAAAAACACTAAATATTTTCCTGAATAAATGGTTTGGGTAACTTATTTTGGTATGTAAAACGTTATTGTGGCAAAAGAAGTTTCTATTTAAATCAAGTACCTCGAAAAAGTCTTAAATAGAATAGCAATCAAACTGCTCACCTACATTGTGTTTTCTACAGCGTAGAATGCCTGGTTATGAACTTCCATGTTTTTGATTCACAGAAATACAGCATTTGCCCAGTGGTTATATATTCCCCTAGATAGTGAGTTGTAGAGTATTGCTAATAGCCTATTTAGAGGAGTTCCATGTGATGTTGTTTGGTTTCTTTCCTTCCCTCTTTTTTT
>VXAA01004749.1:1097803-1111578 GCA_013399115.1 Anseranas semipalmata
GTGCGCGCGGCCTGGCGCGAGCGCGGCCGTTGGGCACGGTTTAACGGTTCAACGGCCAGAGCAGCCGTTGCGGCCTGGCCGCCGGGGGCGGAGCGGAGCGGAGCGGAGCGCTCCCCCTCGTTGTCAGCTCGCTTCGGAGAGGGCGGCGGCTTGCGGCGCGCCCCAGGTTTGTCCCGTGCGCCCTGCTGAGCGCTGTGTGCGCGTCTCTCATCCCGGGCCCACCCGCGGCACTCCGCTTCCTCAGGCAGGCCGTGTTCCATGTTCCGCCCAGGGGCAGCGCGCTACCACGGGGGGCGCGGGACGCGTTGTGCTTGGAGGGTGAAAGGTTATGTCGTTGAGAGGCTGTACGTCAGAGGTGGGATCGGGGGAGCTCCTCAAACGCGGTGCTAAAGAACCCCGGAGAAGATGGTGAGAGGATAATTTGGAAGCAGAAAAGTGAGTTCAGAGGGAACTCATCCATCTGGGAGTAGAAACTGATCACAATTCAAACATGAAATTGGGAGTTTATTCTCTTAGGTGAAATGCAGCAGTAGTTTACAGACCACTGGATAACAACGTGCTTTACGTTGGGCGTCGTGCTTTTCTTGCCTCGTGGCAAGATCTTGGCAGCTGTAGACCATGTTCTTGGGGCGTTAGATACACAAATGCAGCTTTACGTACCTGCGGGGTGAAGTCTTGTTCTGTGATGCCTCTCCTAAAGGGTTTGTCATGCAGCAGCTATCAGATTATTCAGCATTTAAGGCTGATATTATTCTGCAGTTGATTTGCCATTGCAGACCTCTATCTGTAGAAGTCTTTTGAAGGTGTGAAACTAATGGTTTGCATTACAAGCAACAACCTGTACAGACAGAATCAATTTGTGTTGAGATAAGAAGACAATTCAAGACAACAAGCAAGGAGAAATCTTGGAGCAATATTAAACGAGAAGGAACAAGGAGAGGAAATGGATAAAGACTTTCAGAATCAGAAGACATAGCGGAGAACCTTGTGAAAATTGTTGGGGAAAAAGATACAGGTGTAGAGGAAAGGTGAAATAAGTTGAAACTGGAGAGGTTTGAGCAAGTCAGTTCAGTAATGCATCCTAAAGTTGAGTCTTTTGTGCAGATGGGGATTAGGCTGGTTTCACTGATTCCGGAATTGGTTTATACTAATACGGATTCCTTGGCTTACCAGTTTAAGAATGCTGTGAGAGTTCTTTTGACGTGCCAAAGTCAGTCTGATGTAGGAAAGCTAACTCCTAATGTAATGCCTGTGTGCAGACATACATTGATACGTTCATTTGTAGATGTTCTGACTTTCACAGGCACTTTTTTTTTTTTTTTGAAAAACAGATTGTCATTATGATCTGGAGATTTTCTTTTCCATTCTATTGGATGTATTTATGTGTGTGTGTTGGAGTTGCTGAAAAATCTGTGTGCAAAGTGATCTCTATTTAATACAAGTAATGCTGTAAGCAAAATAATATATTTTTCATAAGTTATTAATGGTACATTCCAGTCTCTTGTAAGTGTTCTGCTTTGTTTCTGATTCGACTATTGTTCAAGTTGTGTTATTGTAGAATAATGAGACTGGTTAGCGAGTAGCTAAACTCTTACACTAAAAGAAAGTACGGGAGCAGCCATTTATAGAACACGCAAATGTAACTCTAAAATCTTTTTAGCAGATGCTTTACAAGTGAATGAGAACTTCTTTCTATGGAACTGAGGTGAAGAACTTCACTATGGGTCAACAAATTTCAAGCCAGACACAAACTGTAATTAACAAGTTGCCAGAAAAAGTTGCAAAGCATGCCTCTTTGGTTCAAGAAAGTGGTTTTCTAACGTATGAAGAGTTTCTGGGAAGAGTAGCTGAACTTAATGATGTGTAAGCCTTACTTTGTTTCCTTCTTTTTTCATGTTTACAGAGAACTTGTGTGCAATATATTTTTCTATGCTGGCTAAGCCAGAACTAGCCATCTGTTTTTCAAATGTTTCCTTTGGATCTTAAAGCTTCTATAATGGTTGTAATTGCACTTAAAAACCAAAGCCATTTCTCCTCCTTAAAGTCATTTTTCTCCAAAACTCTTCTTTCCACCAGTGTTGCTTCTCTCTTAGAAGTTCACAAGAGGTAGACATTTAGCACTATCTTTTTGTCAGTGTTACCTATCACCCTTGCTCTTCCGCCCTCCACCAACCACCTAAAGATGCCATGCTGCATCCTCTCTGCCCAACACTTTTGATAGGAAGTAGCAATATGAGCCATATAAAGAGACAGTACAGCAACAGTGGGAAGGTAGTACCCGAGACGGAAACATTTGTGACCATTTCTCCCGTCTCTCTGGACATGCAGTGCTGTTCCTCATTAAAGATGAGATGTGCCTTACTATTTGAAACCAGTGACCAAGATAATCCCAAACAAAAGGCTGCATAAGTAAGATTTTTTTCATAGCATGCATTTTGTTTGACTGATACATTGACAGTAAAAAGAAAAGAACAAAAAAGCAGAGTTGTTCTTTTCACTCAGTATTTATGGTATAAAATGGGCTGAGGTAGAAGAGGGGTTTTGATGAAAAGGGGTTCTATAGTGTGTGGGTTTTGGTAGTGTTTGCTGTTTGACTGTAATGCGAAGTTGTATTCAGTTTAAAAATTATCTTGTACACTGTCATGCTTTTATGAATGACTGTTGCACCTTCAAGAACAGATAGGTGTCGTCTGGGTAGATGGATTTTGAAGAATGTTACCTTAAGTTTCACCTGAGAATCTAAGTATATTTCAGTAAAATTAACTCCAAAATGTCATTCTTGTTCAGTTTTCTTTAGTTCTTTACAGTGTTTATGTCAGCCTGAAGTACTATAGTTTGTTCTGATTCTTGTGGAATAGGCCATTGTGTCTGTTCCATTAAAAAAAAAAATCTTTGGGTCACCCGAAGCTTACTGCTTCATTATTAATATATGTTAACAAAAATACACCTTGTCTGCATGTGTTGGTACTTGCTTTCCTTTTTTTCTATATACACGGTAAGGAAATAATCTTTCTAGATTGGACAACAAGATTGTATGATTACTGTAATAAACAATGAAAGTATATTTGAATTAAAATGTCTGTAAAGGACACTTGCATTTTTTGAGATTTACTGTGCAATTTGAAGTGAAATGGGCTATGTATTTTATATTCAACGATATGCTAAGAAGATCACTACTCTAGGATAAAAATCACATAGGTGAACAATAAATGATGTTATAGTAACTGAGGTTACTGATCTTTGCATATCTAGCACATGACATTAGACTGATGTTTCTTTATTTCAGTATCTCAAAATTAGCTTCTGGGCAAGACAAACATCTGTTATTTGAAGTGCAGCCTGGTTCTGATTCTTCTGCTTTCTGGAAGGTGGTTGTTCGGATAATCTGTACTAAAGTAAGATTGCTGAAAATTTTAATTTGGTGGGGGGGGTTGGGCTTAGGTGTTTGAGACTGTTACTTTTACTGGTAAAATCCAACACCTGTTAGATTTTTGAATATATTTTGATATAGGCTATGTATTCAAGGATATTATTTGAGATAAATCAAGTTGAAAATCTAGGTTTCTGTAAAAAGCAGGTTAACAAAAACATTTTCATAACTACGTTTAAAGGAATGGTATCTTCTCATGGTGCACTTACAGCCCATTAATTAGAAATTCATGTGACTTGTGAGATGATTCAGGTGATTATGGACTAGATGATCTTTAAAGGTCCCTTCCAACCCAAACCATGCTATGATTTATGGAAATCAAATAGTACAACAAACTGGGAACCATATAGTTCTTCAATAGATGAAGTTAGCCAGCAACTGCAAGCATTATTAGTTGAGCTAGCATAACTGTATATATCCTGACTCCTTACAAAACCAATCTAAATGTTAAAGATTGACCTATTGGTTTGAAGACCGTGACAAAACTTACTAAGATTGCTCTTACTAATGAGGTGATTTTTCCTCTCTGTATCCTATCGAGGTAACACCCTTAGATGGTCCTGAAGCCACTGAGCAATCTTAACGCGCAGTTCAAGCCAAGCCAACTCTCAAACTTTGTTTGAAACAAACAGTTTGTAATTTTTTGTTTGCTCTTAGTTTTCATTAAGGCTGCTATCATAGCAGGCTATTTTAAGCTCAAATGTGAAATGACTGATTATTCTCTTCCCTGTTCTAAGGTTAACCCAGTTTTCAGGCATTATGTCCCTGCTTGCTTACAGCTTAATCCATTTGAGCAGTGATGATAATTGTCTTGTCCCAGAAATGTAGTCCTAACTGTTCTTCATGAGAAAACAGAGAAGAGCTGTGTTTGCAGATCTGAACTCTTACTGAAATGGGATGCAATTTGCTAACATTGTGATGGACACTTGGGAAAGTGGCTACTGCCATGAGAATTGCAATGCATAAAAAGAATTTTGACCAATGTCGAGTAAAAATCTGATATATAACTGTAAACAATTCTTATTTCTTAAGGTAAATAAAACAAGTGGCATCGTGGAAGCTTCAAGAATCTTGAACTTGTATCAGTTTGTTCAGCTTTATAAAGACATCACCAGTCAAGCAGCAGGAGTTCTTGCGCAGAGCAGTACTTCTGAAGAAACTGCTGAGAGTTTGATGTCTGTGTCATCATGCCAGGCCAGCTTATGGATGGGAAGGTATTTTGATATACTGAAGCTTCTGACCACAGTCACAACATAAATATTTGGGAAGTCATGTGTAAAACCTAAATTACAAACACCTAATGATCAAAACTGCATGTGCATGGCAGATGCAGACTTTGTCGTCACAAAAATTAATAGTACATCTTCTCTTGTACCAGGAGAGCTCCAGTGAGCTTGGTTGAAATTCCGTTGGCGCTACTATACCTTAGCTTTCAGAACAATCATTTTAGTGGTCAGTTTGTTGAATCTCCTGAATAAGGAAAGAGGAGGAAGTGGAATCAGCTGCAGCTACAAATCCAGGCATTTTGACAGTGTTTGTTTAAACAGGTTTTGTTATTGTTCCACTTAAACTTTCTCTTCCTCTTTTACATTTTGGCATGTGAAAGTTCCCATCTGTTGCCACTAGAAACTCATCAATTTTGGTAATAATTTAACTTGTAAGACTGGAAAAATGTGAACTGTCTCACACATGTTGACATCCTGCTTTGTTAACTAGAGGAAAAGCAAAAGACTGAGGTCAACACCTGCAATAACTTCAGTTCAAACTGAATGTAACAGCAAGAAGCTTCGCACCCTTTCCCTGTGTGGAAATGTTGCTATGGATAATGCCTTACTTCTAACTTTCTGAATTAGTTCAGTGTTCTAACTCAGTCTCAAGTAAGGTAGAGTTGCTGAGCTTGTTAACTCTCCCTAGTGACATACTCTAGCTGTTAGATTGAGAAAAGGATCAGCGATGTTGTCATAAAATAGAACCCACTTTTTTTTGTAAGCCAGTGGACTGCAGAATACGCTCTTTTTGTTCACGTTCTTGTTTCTTATTCGGGAACATATAACCTTTAATTATTAGCTGTTCTGAGTTATTGAAGTACTAGAATCGGGTAGCAAATTTTGGGCATGTTTGGCAAAGCGTATTTTCCTGCTCTTTCTCAAAGATGAATGTATATCTAGAAATGGCCTTTTACTTAAAACAAACAAACAAACCACCACCACAACAACAAACCGGATGGTTATGCAAAACAACTTAATGTATTACTGTAGTCAGCGAATAGATATAAGGTTTCCTAGATTAGTTTCATTTTCAGACTCTGAGATGGGGAAGATGAGCATCCTATTTCTGTGTGTGTAAACTTCATTTCTTGAGGTAGTATTACTGACAAATAGCAAAAAAAAAATTGAATGTACTTTTCTAATATGATGGTAATATGCTGGAATTTAGTGAGCTGGTATTTTCCAATTGTATCTCATCTGAGCTGTTCAAGTCATTCAGAAAAATGTAGGCTGAAGCACCTTCAAGTATTTTACAGCTAGGAAATCCGCTTGTTTTTCCATAATATCCTCCAACTTGCCTAAACTCTGCTCACCTGTAAGACATTCTTCATCTCTACAAGAGCTGGCTGTCACTGTCCAAAAATAGCAAATATTATGTTTCATTCTTCTTCATATCTTAACTTCTTCCACTGGAATAATATCCTATTTCTGTGGAACATCCACCTCCTAATCAGAGCATTCCAAAAATCTATAACTGCTTTATGCCTTCTGATAGTGAAGAGACAAACTTTTCCTTAGTTAATCACTCTTATATTTTACCATTTCTTCAGAAGCTTAGCCCTATGGCTAAATCTTAGGTTCCAGAAACTTTGTAAATAGGGCACCTGTTTTAAGTATAATTGCTTGTGTATATATACCAGCAAATCTCAAAAACTGAAGTATTATCAAAGGGTAGTATTCAGAGCTGCATGGGGGAGGAAAATGAAAGGGAGCAAATCCAAAGAACATAGTGGGCTAATCAAAAGATTTTTTTTTTGAAACGGTGCTTCTCACTGTACATGAATCAGCACGTGTACCTGTACAAAAAGTCTCCTGGCATTCTAAAGTAATTTCTCAAAAAGCAAATTGAAAAGGAAACCCCAAGAACCAACTGAAGAACAAAACAAAAGTATATTAATTACTGTCCATTAGCTGGCTATGTGTACAGTTAATAAAATTACTCTGTATTTGAGCATTTCCCAAGACACCAAAGCTGAAGCAGTTTGGTCAATATTCATTAAGGTGGACTGTCTTTCCTGAAATGCCGTATTTTTTACAGTGCTACCCCTGTGCCTCAAGTCAGAGAAGGGATTCCCAAATCAGGATTTTTGGAAAACCTAAGAATTTCAGGGCACTTAACTAGCTGTTTTGGATATGAGCTTTGACTAGTCGGGTCATATCTAGTTGGGTCAGTGAAAGTTGAGGATTCTCTGTACCTTCTCATGCTTGAGAAGTCCTGGTGATGCAAATATTTGAGACACTGCTGTTATGAACCTGAGATACAGATATCTATTATTTGAAAAAATTGTAGATGGATAAAATGAGAATGTCTGTCCCAGTGAGTGATGTAACTTTTGAGTTCCCCACACACCCAAGAATACTTGAAGCTTAACTGGAAAAACTGTGGTAACAACCAACTTGGGAGAAAATCTTAATTTGGAGGAGCAGTCATTTGGAGTGTACTGCAAGTTAAAACTATCCTTTTGAATCTAATGAGCTGTTTAGCTCTTGGCATTTTGATGGCATGTGAAATTAGTGAACATGCACTGTAGTAGTGAATTCTCTTAACATGCATGCTTTTGTCACATTTCCTAGGATATAAGCCAGTACACAGACATTTGACCAAGTTCATTCTGAAATACTTCAGCCTGACAGTCTATGAAAGGAAGGCAGATTCTTCTCCTGCCTTTAATGTAAACAGTGTTTCTGTTCTTTGGCCCAGTCATGTGACATGTAACAGTAACAATTTATACTTCCCGTGTTGATATGAAAAAGGATTTGCATAATCCTTTGCAACACCAAAAGTACAACATGGCAGAAAAAATAAATGCATGTTCTAACTTAGTCTAGTTCAGTTGCTGCTGTTTGTTGGTAGCTTGAGGCTATGTCGGCCAACATAGAATGGGATGATGGAACTACTTCATCCCCAAAACTACATCTTCATTACAGATAAGTACAGGTGTTCCCTTCTGTCCGTCAGTAATTTTTATGAAAAATATAGTAACTAGTGTTTTTACTAGGGCATAAATATAAAACTTATTTGTTATCTGGGAGAAAATAATACCTTCTCTTCTGCAGAGTTAAACAATTGACAGATGAAGACGAATGTTGCATCTGCATGGATGGACGTGCTGATTTGATCTTGCCATGTGCTCACAGTTTCTGCCAGAAGTGCATTGATAAATGGTAATGCATATTAAAGGTTATTCATTATTTTATAGTATGCACTGCTTATCTGACTTGTTTCAGTTTGGTCTGACAGATTCCTTCGTTCACATATAATATAATGTTTAATTACAAATCATTGTAATCTTGCTTAGAAACTAGATAAAACAGGGCATATGCTGATGCTGGCATGTTATGCTTCACAAATCTCATAAAAAGCTGCTTTTTGAAGAAAAATGTCAATAGTTTGTAAGAGTATGCAGATGTGAAGGCAGGTTGGACTGTCTTACTACTTATTTGGGGAATAGCTATCAAAGGGATATTTTTCTGTATGTTGTGCTTTCATTTGAAACAAATACACAATTTACTAATTTAATTTTTTCCCATGTGATATCCTTATCTCTAAACTGGAGAGATACGGATTTAAAGGGTGGACTATTTGGTGGATAAGCAATTGGCTGGATGGCCACAGCCAGAGAGTTGCAGTCAACATCTCTTTGTCCAGGCGGAGGCTGGTGACGAGTGGTGTCCCTCAGGGGTCCATCTTGGGACTGGCACTGTTTAGTATCTTTATTAATGGGATCACATGCACCTTCAGCAAGTTTGCAGACAACACCAAGCTGTGTGGTAAGGTTGATAACAACAGAAGGAAGGGATGCCATCTAAAGGGACCTGGACGAGCTTGAGAAGTGGGCCCACGTGAACCTAATGAGGTTCAACAAGTCCGGGTGAAAGGTGCTGCACCTGGGTTGGGGCAATCCCAGACATGAATACAGACTGGGAGGAGAACTCACTGAGAGCAGCCCTGCAGAGAAGGACTTGGGGGTTCTGGTGGACAAAAAGCTCGACATGAGCCAGCAGCGTGTGCTTGCAGCCCAGAAAGCCAACTGCATCCTGGGCTGCATCAACAGAGGTGTGGGCAGCAGGTTGAGGGAGGTGATTGTCCCCCTCTGCTCTGCCCTCTTGAGGCCCCACCTGGAGTCCTACATCCAGGTCTGGTCCCGCAGCACAAGGAAGACATGGATCTGATAGAGCAGGTCCAGAGGAGAGCCATGAGGATGATCAGAGGGCTGGAGCACCTCTCCTATGAAGAAAGGCCAAGAGAGGTAGGGATGTTCAGCCTGGAGAAGACAAGGCTCCGGGGACACCAGATTGTGGTCTTTCAGTACTTAAAGGGAGCTTATAAAAAAGATGGAAAGCAATTTTTTACATGGATAGATAGTGATAGGAGAAGGGGGAGCAATTTTAAACTAAAGGAGGGGAGATTTAGATTAGATGTTAGGAGGAAATTCTTTACTCAGAGGGTGGTGAGGCACTGGCACAGGCTGCCCAGAGAAGCTGTGGATGCCCCATCCCTGGAAGTGCTTAAGACCAGGCTGGATGGGGCTTTGGGCAGCCTGGTCTGGTGGGAGGTGTCCCTGCCCATGGCAGGGGGGTTGGAACCAGACGATCTTTAAGGTCCCTTCCAACCCAAGTCATTCTATGATTCTATGATTCTATGATCAGAGTTTTTCTAGGAAAAGGTTTCTTCTTAACAGCAATGCCTTGAAATTTTTCTGTAATGTACCTTATGATGTATGTTCAGCCTTGTACTAAACTGAACAGCTTTTCAGCTTCTGCATCCGTCTGATACATCAGTTGTTGGAAACACAGAGAAATTGCTTTTTGTAGGAGAGTAGCTCTCTCCGCTGGTCATACAAAAGACCTACAAGGATTAGGCAGCGTTCTGGCAGTCTAGCATTAGGTGATACGGATATTCTTGGTTGAAGACTATTTTGACTGCTTAATACAAATGATTTTACATTTAAGTCATAGTGCATATGACTTTTGTTTTGTGGCCTTTTCAAAGGCTTATCAAGGAAGTTACCTTTGTAATACTCGCACAAGAAAAAACAGTAAAAATGAGTGGATCTCTGAGTATAGTTAGTCATCCGTCTTTTCTATGAAAATATTTTAACATCTATCAGCATTACAGGGCTTAGTTTAGCTATCTTGTTGGAGAGTGGATTATATTCTACTGCGGCTGATGCATCAGCTGAACTAAGTTCCAGTTACACCATTCTTCTCTAGTATGCAATTTCTAAACTTCATCTCTTCTTAACCTAGGAACGTAACAGAGGCTTGCAGCTTAGAAGCATAATTGCTTTGGACACCTGAGTTAGTGAGTGAAAGGGGATCCTGAGGGGCCAATTCTAAACTTTAGTGGGCTGATTGACCCAGGAAAAGGGTTCCTCTTTCTCTTTACGGAGGAAGCTTATGGGAACTGGCTTCCGAAGTACCTCAGCTGTATCTCTAAAGATAGGAAGAGTTAATTTAGACCATGGATTTCAATTTAAACTTTCTGGAAGGTGGCTAGATGTATTCTGCTTAGCCTAAGCAAACTCCATCCTGAGTAACTGAAGTATATGACTCCAAATTTATCACTCAAAGACTAGAGCTGCATTCAGAATTGTTGGCCAATCTTCCTCATAAAGGAAAAGTTCTGAAACAAACAAAAAAAGATACCAGAGGTCCAATTGACCTAATGATTCTTGAAGTTCTCACTGGGATGTTTTTTTGTTGTTGATTTTTTGTTGATGTTGTTCGTTTGTTTGTTTTTGGTTTTTTTTTGGCCAGAAAAAGATCATAAATGAAAAATAGTCATTTCTCTGGCTTTCTAACAGGAGTGATCGTCACAGGAGCTGTCCTGTCTGCCGTCGCCAAGTGACTGGGGCAAGTGATTCTTGGGTGGTTTCAGATGCACCTACAGAAGATGATATTGCTACTTACATCCTTAACATGGTAGATGAGGCAGGCCAGCCTCACAGACCCTGACACTGGCCAATAAGCTGACAATAGTAGAAGCACTTGAAGCTTTTGTTTTCACAAACGTCTGGTTTTACCTCTTCTTGCCGTTCTTCCACAGTCTTTTACTTCTCTTCTTGGCTGCTGTGAATCTACGTTGCTCTTTTAAAACACAGCATATATGAGCCAGTGTATGTGTTTGCAGTCTTAATTATTAAGCTGTACTTTCAGTGAACTTTTTGATCTTTAACAACAGTTATTTTAACAATAACTTCTGATATTAACAAATTGACTACTAGATGAAGCTGTTGATAACAGCACAGCTACAACTGCTAACTGCTGTTTGAACATCACAGTGTACTGCTACAGAAGATGCACCGTGTTAGATGGATTGACCTCACAGTTCTTCTTAAAAACAGTCCCTTTTAGATTCATGACAAATATGAATAAAGATGAGCTAGGACTAGTGGTTACTGATTTGAAATTTTACTGCTGAAACTTGAAGATGTCGCACTACCTATTCTTCAGTAGCCAGTTTTGCTGTTTTTAGTGTTTACAGATACTGATTTCAATCTGATCTGCTGCAAGTTTTAGTATTAATTATTTTAAATCTGTTTTGGAGGGTGTTAGACATCTATGTAAATGTACTTGTGCATTTACCTTTATTCTTCTAGCTAGATAATCTCTTAGAATACATATTTTTTAATTTGATATTTAGTGTAGTCCCATTAGCTTGAAAACATTAAACAGTTTCACACACAATCCTAAAAAAGTAAATCACTTTCTTTCTATACTTTTTTGATCAAGAACAGCCAGAATTATTTTTAAATGTTAGGCATATCTGAAAGGAATGACTTTATTCAAATTAGCAGTTAAGGTGTAGTTTAGTCTGATGCTGTGGTTTTATTTGCTTCTCGTGAGTTTTCAAAGTGATGACATCGGGCATACTAGGGATTACAAGGTGATAATCTAAGTAAGTAAGGTGCTGTGCTTTATATCTACAAGTGCAATATGCTTTTATGTAGCAGAGAGAATCTTCTACTTTGATAACAGTTACGTTGCGTGCAGCGAGATATGCGTGTGACAATGAGGGAAAAGGGATATCATGACTGGAGTGCAGCAGTGTATTTCTTTGTCTAGCAGAGTTAAATCTTTAAAGAGCTGAGTTTAGATAGTCTAAAACAATTTGTCATCATTAGTATTCAGGAAACCACATCTTAAGCCTCTTTGGCTTAAATAATGTTGTGGAAACCAACTACTATTGTAGAGAATGAATTAATGAGAATATATATATTTTTGATATCAACAAAGACTCCTCTTTTAACTTGAGGCTGTTGAGTGAGAAATACTCCAGTGTATCATTTGAGGGAATATCAATAAATCTTGCTTATTTTAAGAGTGCATTTTTAATTGCCATACTTGTTAAAATTTGATGACGCCATAAGACTAAGGCCTTTTATCAGAGAGTAGTTCTCAGCTAAAAGGCATGTGCACACATAGATATGCACATTTGGGTTATTTTTCTTAATTGGCTGCAAAATAATTCAGTTATGTTAGTGACCAAATCTTGAGAATTTTTCTATTTTACTTCTATCTGGTAAGGAATATGCACATCATATGGCACCAATTTAAGTTTGGCTAGTGGCAAAGTTGTCAAATTTATCATAGACATTTAGACAGATAAGCAACATACTCCTATTGTGTTTATCATCTAAAAGCCAGTATGGCTTAATGTGTAAATTTCTACTTAACTATTTAAAAAACAATTTGTGAATGTATATAGCTTAGAACTATTTTTTCCCTTTGTTAATCCTTTGATATCAATGAGATATTCTTCAGAAAATGTATGGACTGTTTGGTTACCTAAAGGTAGTTGTTATTTGGGCTGAAAATTATAATGGTCAGGGATTTTCCACTAAAATATTTGCAAATGTTCCTAATCATATGCCAGTTTGGTTTCATTTTGCTTTTTGGGTTTGCATTAGTCCATACTCAGAACTTTAAAGTAACATTTGAATTTTTAAACTCTTTTTTTATATCACTGGAACAGACAAGGCATCTAAATCTGCTTCAAGCTAACTTTATTTTTCAAGTATTTTGAAAATTATACTTCTAAACTGAGATTTTATAAGTTAACTTTCTGCTGAGAACTTACATGAACTTCATAAAATATAATTTTGTAATGAATGCAAACAGATTGTTAATTGTAGCATAATGACACTTGCAAATAAAATATAAAATAATGCAAAAATTAATTAAATAGTGAAAAGTAAACTTTGTATTCTGTACAGCTTTTTTAATTAAGTTGCTTATAATTCACACTGCTGTGATATAGGTACTGTAATGTGTGCCTTGTAAAATATATGTACTGTATGTTATATGGCATAATAGGTACTTTAACACTGAAAAATTAGTAATTTGCTACAGGTGGTATTTCCTAGTCTGAAATATATTTAGCAACCAATTTTGGAAGAGGAATCACACTGGCAGGGACTTGGCAATGGGTTCCAGAAGCCAGACCTTAAAATGTGAATTACTATGAATAACTATAGGTGGGGGGCATTAGAACTGAAACTTCTTGTGCTAAAGTGAAGATTTCTTACAGACTTAATGTGAAATTGTAATTTAAGCATTATAGATTGTATTAATAGCTAAGTACATTCCAGTATATTAAAATTTGTGTATGAATTGTGCAATAAAGTTACTTTGGAAGAAATACCAAAGTCTTTCAAGTGTGAGGAGTCTCTTAGCTTTAATACACAGAAATCTGGAAACTGAATTTTAATCTAAATACAATTCCATCGTGCAGATGGTACGGTTAAATGTCATTATGAGGCAAAAGTTTCTTAAACTTTGAAGTGTGATATTAGCAAGGTAGCTTAAATGCATCTCTGCAGAAGGACTTACTCGGATTCTTCCTTTTTCTTCAAACGAATAAGTTGGAACATTCTGCAGTGGAAACAAACAAACCTCCACTTCTTAAAAGGGCAGTATTGAACAGTTTTTGGGAGGTGATTTTTTATTTTTTTTTAGGGAACTGATTTACTTTTTATGCAAGTTATTCCATTGCATTTCTGATAATAATTTAAAGTTTAAGAATGCTAAGGTTGGAAAATCCTTTGTTAGATTTTTTCCGTTTTTTTTTTTTT
>VXAA01004749.1:1111616-1147281 GCA_013399115.1 Anseranas semipalmata
TGGTCGATAAGAATTGAAATGTGTAATTAACGTAAGTATTTCTTCTGTCTAGTTGCTTGGTTTATCTGTTTGGATCTTTGGGAGCCAAGTGAGAAATGAGAGAGGAATTCATTAACAGGTCAGGAAATTAAAAATTGCAAAACTTACCAGTTGATGGAGACACCAAGAGGTAGGTGTACTTGAAGAATTAAAAAAACGTTTGTATTTACTATATTTCAAGATTAGGCACCAAATCAATGTAACATACATGTTTATTTTTTTAGTGGTAAACAGCATATTTAACTTTTGTATCTTTCCTTTTAAAGAGAATTCTGTATATAATTGTAAAGGTTTTCTAGTCCGTATTCATCCCAGCTCTGGAAACAAAAGGCAACCTGTGAGATCTCTGCTGTAGGTTTGAAAAACTTTGTGTCCTGCTGGATCCTGGATCAGTAGCCTCCTCAGGGTGCCTTAAAGATGCTTAATGTAATTGGGAACTGTGTGTTAACCTGTCTGTCCTTAAATCCTGATACTGCATATACCCTTTAATTCTGCATCCACTGAATACACACGCTCTGTAATGGAAGTAATTATATTGTGACTAATACTACAGTAATGAATTCTGATCTTTGTTTTTCCGTTGTTAAGGCACCCTTAATATAAGTTACTGTAAGGTTTTATCTTCACTTGTTTTAAGTGGTGACTGGAATTCTGCTTGTAAGCATTTCTTAAAAATTAATTCAAAACTGATTTGTTTTAGTCATTATCTTTTTAGATGCTTGGCTTCTAAAGCTTCAAATTTATCATACAGCAACATATCTTAAAGACTGAAGATTCTTTTCCTGTTGCTCCATGTAGCTGAAACTAATCTGAATGGTACAGTGTTCTTCTCCAGTAACCCCAGAGTACCATCACCAGATGCACAATTTGCTGTAAATTAGCCTTGTTCCAATGAATGTTACATCTGTAATGGATCCGATAAATTCTTTAGTTTTATATTATCTAAGATGCCCATATGTTCACTAGGAAGTGATTGCTTACCTATGCTTACCTTGCTAACCTAGCTATTGAGGTTAAAATATTGAACTCTGTGCATAAGCTTCGTAGGCCTGAAGTTTTAGAAAAAAAAAAAAGTCTGTTTTGGGAACATGGATGGAACTTTGCCCTGTGTGAGACTGTTGGAGTAAAGAATACTATTCAACAGGTAGTTAAATGAGCACTCTTCTTAGGTTCAAAGTAGTTATTAATATATTTAGAAATACAACATATTTTTATGAATGAAGCTAAAGTTAACCAGAAACTTCGCCTTCTGGAATTCGGTTGTATGTGGAACAAGGTAAGGTTTTGGTACAACAGTCTGTGCATCCATGCTAATGTGGTTCCAACCCACTTTAATAGACCTTAAAGTATTTTTTCATGTGGGAGGGTACTTGTTAGCCATGGTTAATGATTAATGCATTAGCAGTGTTGTTTTTCTTACTGTTATATATACTGTGATGCTTAACATTGGTATTTAGTGTTTTGAGATGTAGAGGAGAGAAATACATTCTTCAGTTATATGTTCCTAACTTGCTGCTGTTGTGCTTCATGTGTGCCAGCTTGTTTAAAAAAAAAAAGGGGGGGGTTGTATAGAGAGACACATTTTAATCTTCATCTAAAAAAATCTTTTATTTTCTACTGAAGAAAGTAATTTGTGTTAAACTCTTTTCCTCAAAAGTCATCTTTACTGCAACAGAATGTTTATGTTGATATTAACTATTTATTTCAGTTTGTCACTTATAGGGTTCCTGGTTTTGTGCTTTGTTTTGTCAGATAAGGCTGTTCTGTGTGCTTAAATTGTTTCAACTGTGGGTGTCAGAACTGCTTTCCTGCTCCCAGATTCAGGTGTTCTGACTCACAGTTTAGCATCAGGATGAGGCTCCAATATTAGGAAGAGCTGCAGCATGCCCTTCCCAGATTTCCACTTTGGATGAGCAGGGAGCCAAGATACAGGGTGGTAGCTCTGCAATACAATTTCACTTTAGGACTTAATGCCAGGTCTTCTGTTGGGATGAATCAACATAATTGGTTTTCATTAACACTGAGTTGCTTTAAGTCAGCTAAACTTTTAGTTCCCTTTTCTAAATAACGCTTATTATTTTCTGTATCTATCTCCACTGTTTTTTCAGTTTTCACATTGTGGTAATCCTTAATCTTTGGTTTAATCTTCCATAATGCTAACAATTATATTATTGTTTTTTGCTTCTACTTAAATGCAGAGATTTTGAGCAGCTACAATTTTATTGAGAGGTATATACACACAGAAATTCTAACCACGTTCTTTATCATTTATTACTGTAATGTTTAATGCTTCCACAAGAGCCAAAGATAAACATCATTTAACCCAGACACAGAAGGAAAAAGCGGTTTTTACAGACATCCCTACCCACCTTTTTCAGGCCAATATGTTAACTAGGCAACTAGAATAGAAAGGTTTAGCCACAAGTAAAGAACAGTGACATATATGAGAAGGTAAGATAGCTCTGGTGCGAAGAAAAACTTGTATTACCCAGTAGCAGAGTAAGTGCCTTAAGTCTGCTGAAGTACTTTAAGAGAATGGAAGAGCATCACTAGACATAGTTCAAATGGATGTTTTAAATATCAATTAACCATAATTAACCATTTTAGGTGAAAGTGTAAAATGCTTTGAGCTACCAGATTTAAGGAAGTCTCGAATAATGTTTGAATCTTAACACCAATGAAATGATGAGAAAATAGGATATTCTCCCATTCTGAAGCACTCCTCCCCCCTCACTGACGGTGATGTTCTTCTAGTCCCCTTCTGTTTTCTGTTTGAGTAAAACAAACAGTGGTGTAACCAGGTTGGATCTCAACACTGTCTGGGAAGAAAAAATCAGCAATTGCCCAGTCTCACATTTGAGTAAATGTGTACAACAGTAATTCAGATGTCATTAACACTCCAGCACTGGATCTGTCCTTCATTACATACGTATCCTAAGACTGCAAGGTTATTTGAAACGGCCAATACATTAGAACAAAACTGCAACGTAAAAAAAGCTCAAGGTCCAGAACTGAATATGAGAATCAGTAACCTTTGCCAAATTAAAAGATGACCAAAAGAGACGTAGTAATGGGTGCTTGAAAGGATTTAGGTTTGTTTCCCTAAATATAATACTATTAGCTCAATTCACCCTTAAAAGCAGCACCCAAGGATGCACTGAAAGGAGAACGTGTGGTAATGGTCACTTGTGTGTTATTGTTATTGTCAAAATCCAGATTAGTGTCTGTTAACAATGAAGATTCAAATTGTTCTGTTTTTTCTTTTTTTTTTTTTTTTTTTTTAAGACCTACCAACATGTTAGAACCAGATGTTTTTGAGGTAAGGGAAACAGAAAAGGTATTAAAATGTACAAGAGTTTAGTATAATGTCAAGAAAACTAAGAAGGAAATCTAAATGACAAAAGAAGCCCTAATAGCAGTCCTCAGGTGAAACAGCCCAAGTAAAGCAATGATTGAGATGAAAAATACTTAAAAGTTAAATTCCTCAAACCAAGCATGTTGCTTACTTAGCCTGGATACAGGTGCTTTTCTCAGGTAAATAATGTTATGTTTATAAAAAAATATTAGGAAGTTGTACTAATGAAGACAAGGCTTCTGCATTTTACATACCTAAAAGGTTATAACCACTGTTTTCAGACCATCGTAAGAAAATTACACTCTCAGATCCTGATAATGCATTATGTGAGCTGCTAAAATTTCTTAACAGTGAGGCCAATAGGTATTGTTGCCTCAGACCTTAGAACAATTTCATGTTATACAGTTGAGCAGTATAGCACCAGTTTACAGTGCTAGCTGCACAAGGAATACAAAAAATGGCAGTAGTTGAACACTGCAGACCTTGGGCTAGATGGCTGAAGAGCTAAAGACAAGTCTCTGACCACCTGTCTGCAACCATATTTTGGATGAAGAATTCCACTTCTAGCCCTGCAGGCACTGCAGCTCCCTGGATAGCCTGCAGTCTGTTCCCATGCCCCAGGGCTCCCTAGAGCAGCCTTACTTCCAGGCTGCTTCCTAAGGGTCTTTTTTCAGGTTAATCTCTCTCATGGGGCTCTTACAGGGCTGCACAGTTATGGCAATGACAACAAATTCTTCCTTCCCTCACTTTGCCATTTTCCTGCAATCACCATTTACGATAGTAGGTACATTAAAAGAATGATTAATTCAATAAATATGTTTATGCTGGTGATATCACCAGCACACCTTCTGTCTGCATTTACAAGGGAAAGTGAGACCTGATTAGCTCCTGAAAGGAAGGATGTAGGCCTGGCCTAAGAAATTTAAGTGGCATGGGATACCTGATGCAGTAAAAACTTGCAGGATTCTAGGTCTATTAAGGATTAATTGGCTAGGATTTGTTATTTACTTTTTATGTATTAGTTCTGAATTACTGTTCTAAGATGCCTGACCTCTGTGTGTATTATATTAGATATCCAGGTCTCTTAACTGTAGGTTCAGGATCCTAGCTTAGGGACTACAGGCCTTCATATGCAGTAGTGTAATGTTGGACTTACAGGCATCAACATCCTCTGCTTGCCCCAGCCTTGAAGTCTTTTTTGGTGCGAAACTACCTGCAGCTTCTACAATATGGAGATACTATCATGTAATATTACTTTTACTCCTTTCTGAGTGAAGTAGTACTTTGTCTTAAGAAGAATGTTCAAATAGGAAAAAAAAAATCAAAGTGATAAATACTATAATAGCTATATTTTACTAACCACTTTATCATAAATAATAAGTTTAGCATAAAAAGATTTGAAATGACCTATTTCAAGTGGGGTAGCTTCTGTATAAATAGACAGTTTGACTTCTCATTCAACTCTGTAATTGACTAAAATACAAACTAACATAAATTTGTAAAAAGACATCAGAAGTAGGACCAGAACTCAGGTCTGGAGTTTCTACCACTGATTTGTAAGAACACTTCCTTTGTTCAAGTAAAAAATTTCTCCTTACATGCGACCAAAATTATCTGCATAAATTTCCAAATAATTTGAACTGGCATATCCACATATTCTGATTACAAAGCAATAAAAAAGTATTCTCAGTTTACAAGGCAAAGTTTTCATAATGTCATTACACTTCTTAGTACAAGGTGTAATAGTGACGATTTTGATACCATGTTTTCTACTTATTAGATTAAAGAGCATTAATTTGCTGTTCTTCACAGGTATCCTACATGACAACAGGAAGCAGTTAATTAGTCATTAAATGTGACTAACAAATCTTGGGTTTTCTTGTTTTCCAATTTAACTGCTGAAACATTAAGGTAAAAACTGTGTCAGGACACGCTCCAGAATGAGAGGGTAGCCTCAAAATTATACACCTCATACAATCTGCTAGTGAGTAAAAGGGTTAAACTTCCAAGTGGTAAATGCCATGGTTGCTACTGAGACTAGCAGGACAAAAACAGGTGCATGTATTTTGTCAGCATCTGCAGTATCCTAAGATGCATCTCACAGATGCATTATCAATAATCTCTGCAGTTTTGCAAGCTACAACATAATGCACAATTAAGACAATATGAAACAAATGATACACGATTCTGAGTTTGCATCTAATATTTACAGCAGTCTTACAAAGCCTACTGTTTGTAGAAACTGATATTTTTGCAATGAGAATAATGCAGTAAAAGATAACAGCAAATGCTGTTTACCTTCCATAGATACTCTATTTTTCTCCATACTTTTCAGTTATGTCTTGGTAGCGTCAACAACAGATGATTGAATATTAATTAGCATCTCATCCTGCTTGGGAGTGAAATGTTCTGGTTTCTTTGAGTTCGTCACTACTTTGACAGAGTAGAAATCTCTTCTGTTCTCATAGCATCAGACAGGAAACTAAGTTCATTGCACAGTGTCTCGTACCTGAAAGCCATCCGGATCTGTGCAACATTTGTCTTTCGAATGTCATTTCCCTCAGGCCCTTCTTTACAGTAGTTTATCCCTAAGAATTTCTGTTTTTCCTGTGAACATGATTAAACATAAAGGAAGAAGTCAGTTCAACTACTTTGATTTATTGCATAACTGAATATATGATTGAACAATTAATTCCAGTACAAGCAAAAAGAGCAACTTTAAACAGCTGGCCATTGACCTTTATGTCAGGGTCTTAACCACTTCTGGAGATTTTAAAGCCAACATTTATATATATATATAATTATTCTTAGCAGAGCATTTAGTTTGGCTTGATAAAACCCTTTGTGCTAGTGTTCAGTCTTCGCTACTAATCTTTCAAGTGAGAAGTCAAAAAAGAGGCTTAAGTTTCTTTTGTTAGTTAAAAGTTTGCACGAGAGGAAAATCAGTAGTTGTCACTAGAGAACATTGGAAGAAACAACAGAATATACTTGCAAAGCCCCTTCACATACCTGCTCCTTGAAAGGGATATTTGAAAGGGACACAAAAGAGAGGATGCTCTAAAATATGTCTTAAAGAGCATGCCACACATTTTTAAAGCAAAAAGGGGATTTAATGTAATGTGACTGCCTATCTTGAAACAGAACATGTTATATAGTACTCCCTGCTAGCTAAAAGCATGTCTTGATTAATGACAGGCAGTTTACTTTTACTTATTGCAAGACGTATAAAATTACTGACAGAGGGATATCATTCAAAGGATTAAAGATTTGGGAGTAGAGGGAGAACTGAGTATAAACAGGCACCTTGTCTTTACACATTTGGGGGAGTCCAAAACAAAGCTAATGAGGAAGAACAGAACTAATACTTTTATTAATGTGAGACTACATAGCAGATATTTTGCAAATATTTTGGGAAAAAAGGATAGGGATGTGCATGAACACATCAAATAAGGACCTACTATTCAATTCTCAGACTTGGCTTCTCAGTTCTACTCACACTAATATTCACAAAAGATGAATACACAATTTGAATGCAGCCACAATTACCTTATCTGACAATCCACTCTGTAGCACACTGTTTCTTGCTATTTCACACAAGTCACAGGTACTTAGTTTCCACACCTGGGCTGCAATAGCATATTCCTCCATGAGAGCTTCCTGTATCACCAAAATATGTTTAGTATCAAATGATACATAAATAAGATGTAAATGTGGATATGTACTCATTACTAATTAAGGAATTTATACATGCTGTTTAGATAGCTGTGAAAACTTAGAGGTTTAAGACATTAACATCACAATTACTAACAAAGAGGATTGTTTATTTCACATTTCCCAGGGGTGACTGTTAAATAATTAATAGGCACTGGGTATCCAGTTATTTTAGCCTAAGAAATTGCAGCCTGCAGCCCAGATCCTCAAAGGCATTTATTAGGCAATTTCAGATGAGATCCTGGGGAATATAAACACATTGGAAGATCTAGGCTTAAATCTTTAGTGAATATGTTACACAGATAGACAGATAGCAGGGCAATTTCTCACTTCTGACCTTCCCTACAAGGATGTTGGGTCTGACTCTAGTGGGCTGTCACATCTGAGGATGTCCCACACTATGTGTAATTCAGACAGTGTTGCATTACATCAATGCAGAAAGCCCCCACCAAAGCTCTCTGTCTCTTCTAGTAGAGGCATGTCATGGGCAAGAAGCAAGCCTGGGTGAAGCACACCAGAGCTTGGCTCATCCTCAGAACACAGACAGTTGAGCAATGTATGGGCCAATGTAAGGCACAGCATGACGCAAGTCAGTGCTGATCACAAAATTGGGGCACCATAACAACCATTGACCAGGCATTTCTGTCCTGCTAGGCCACCCAAGGGCAAGAATCACTTTCAGTTCACTGAGCAAACAGCTTATGTGATCTTCAGAAAATCCACATGGTGTTTTTGTATTGTACTTCCCCAGATTTATTAGTAAGGAAACTGGACTTTCCTGGCACTCTAGAGGATTGTTTATGAAGGCTCAAACCTCCCTCCAGCCTCATCCTTCATTCTATACTTCAACAGCCAACACTGGAGAGGCAAGAGTACAAAAGAAACATAATTAGGAAATTAGACATTTCCCTCTGAAACCTAATAGTGAGTAGTAGACTTAGAATGAGGAAGAAGAATGAATGAAGTGACTGAAAGACATGAAACTTTACATCCTAAGCAATGATATCAAATAGCTTTCAGGTCATTCTGGGCCTACGTGGTACTGTTGCCAAATTTGAAGACAAGTGATTTTTGTAATTCTTACCTTTGTATAATGAAACTGCATAGGATCATCTGTAGAGAGAGACACATGAAGTCCTTTATGTAGAAATTCCCGTAGTGGATTTTTTGAGTACTCCAGGAATAGGCTGTTGTTACTAAGTGGAGACATGGCAATGGGTATTTGTGCAAGATAATAAAGATACTGGAGGACAGGACTCTGTACAAAACAAAACACAGTCAGCATTTAGTGGTACTATAGGATAGTGGAAAAAAAAAAGGAGGATTTCCCTTAGGGAAAATGGAAACAACATTACAGAGGAAGGATGAAGACCAAAAAAATTTACATTGACACTGAACTCAGTGACTTTTCTAGAAAATATTTTAAGAGTCTGAATTGTAAACTGTTACTGATCTTTATAAAAATAATTTACATTCTTCAAAACAAGACTGCAGTCTTGTCTTTAAAAATGTAGTGACTTTAACTTTACTGTAGATTAGTAGGTGTATATGACTACTAAGGGCTCTGCATTTGATACTAACAGCATAGTTGTTCCACAAGCTCAAAGTCACAGCTAACAACAGATGTATCAGAACTGCCAACCAATTTGTTATTTTCAAAACTGCAGTCCAATTTGAGGAGCAGAAGTTTTGATTTATTAGCCATCATATGCTGCTGTGCACATAATATAAATAATCTGTAGCCACCTAATCTTTATTCATTACTGGTTTTGGCTTAAGCAACCAGTGAATCTAACGAGCACCTTCATTATTATTTATCTGCTGTGCGAGGTTATCCCACCAGGCTAAGCAAGAGAGTGAAGAGGAGAATACTCTGGGTCATGTACAGCCTTAGTACTACTATGTCTGGGTCTAATTTTAGGAATCAGTGGTTCAGAGCATAACGTCAGATGTGGTTTTAGGCAAAACTATTCTTTATTCTTGGATACATTGTAAAATACGGAGAGAATTTTCCAACACTAACTAGAAAATTTATGAGAACTTTTTCAAAAGAATTACAACAATCTTGTTGCAAGTCTGCCACCCACTGACCAATTATTTTAATTACAAAACAGTGGCCTGGGGATGAGGAGTTGTGTGATGGTTATTTAGTGCAATTCCACGAATAATGTTTGTCCTAGCCACAACAATCAAGTTGTATATAAAATATTGCTATGTTATACAGCTATGTTAAATTTCATAATCAAGTGATCCCAATTACTCTAGATATAAATAATCAAAACCTTAATGAACTTTTGAATGAACCTTGAAGCACAGGTATGCCAGTTAGGGAAAATGACCTTTGTCCCTGTGCAGAAGAAACCAGAGCTTTCCTTAAATACTTCCAAGACCTAAAACAAGGAGTAGTAACAAGTCAAAGTAGGTTTTTTCACTATAATTTAAGCTCTGCTTAGAGTAACCAGAAACAGGTGCCACCAAGCCCTTGACGTATCTGAACAATTGATCTTTCCTATAAAGACACAGCTTTAAAATATTCCCTTAGGAAAAGATGTATTTTTGTAGCTTAAATAAGAAATAGGAAGCTCTGCTGAGCTTATTCTTTTCTGATCAAAGTGAAGAGTTACTTGTGCCATGCTAAGAAAATTAATTTGGGGCTATCCAGAGAAGTTTGGCGACAGCTATTTGAACCAGTGACTGATGTTTAAGCAGATAGTGATTATTTTAGATGAGCAAGCAAGCAATACCTTCTTCAAGAGCAATCCATGAGAAATGTTGTCTGCTGTCAGAAAGGCTGATACAAGATGTGTGATAGACCCAGCTTCTCCACAGTGAGGTCGAAACAGAAAAGTACACATGCCTCTTTCCCTGAGGAGATTAAAAGCAAGTTCCACTAACAAGAAATGTATTGTTCTTCATCTGTTTTGTATATAATTGTCATTAATATGGGAATTTAAAAAAAAATTAAATATAAACATTCTCATACAGTTTGGCATAACATCCCATCAGGCCTAGATATCAGCCTAATGAGCTGCTGTCAGATAGGGCAGGTCCCTGTATGCAAACTTCTTCTACCGCCTGATGTGTTTGTGCGTTCCTTCTTCTTTCCTTCCCCAGTTACATCTCACTTAGCAATTGTTTAACTACTGGGTGAACAGTTATTGAACTGATTTCAGTTGAGGGAACTGGCAGATGGAAAACTAAGTGAACTGATGCACCCTCTAGCCACAAAATTGCTAGATTCAAAAGGAGGGAAAAAGTGGAAGCACAATGCCAAAAGTAAACTAACACTACCCAGTGTGATGACAACCTGCCATCTCACCAGGTTAAGCGTAGCATAAAACCATGCCCTCAGTACCATAGAGATGATCTGGGAGTGTCAGTTATTATGCTAGCCTTCACACTATAATTTCTAGAACTATTTTATTTGTATCATCAATATTAAAAATGATGCTGGGTTTTAAGTTATAATGGACCCTGTTTATACAGTGCAGACACATATCCCAAAGTCTATGGAGGTGTTCAAAACAGAAGTTAAACAAGGACTGCTGCAGTATAAAGTGTTTCGAGAATGGATGCTCAGTAATGTTTCTGCTGAAAAAGGATCTGAGGATGTAATCCATTCTTGCTGACTTTGTTAATACTATAAAAAGTGTAAAACAGTCCTGCAGTGGACTGGCTGTGATGTCTCAAATACTTGCTATGTTCAACGGGTGAACAGTTTTACTGACTTGTTGATGAGTTGTTTCATTGTCTCACCTAGCTGTAGAGATGATTGTATGATTATCTAGGAGATTTTCAAACAGTAGTTGAAATGATCTTGAGGTAAAAAAGAAATGCCTAAGTTCTGACAGAATCTCTGTTTTTGAAAAGACAAAAATTATAAAATACAGAGAATGTACAGCAAGTCAGGAGGAAGGGATGACTTGGTTTTAGTTCGTAATGGAAAAGACTAGACTCCGCAGCAATCTAACAACTAGGCCTGTCTGTTGCAAGTACAAAGCAATCTAAGGTGGATGTTTTTATTATGAGTTTTGATTATATAGGGTGGTAGAGAAAGAAATTCTTCAGGTAGTAGAAGAAGAGGAGGAGAAGAGAGGAGAAATAACATTTTGACTGTAAACTTGAATAAGATTTGTTAAAATTACAATTTATGCACCTCCTTTAAGAAAATCCCCAAGCATTTTATAAATAATAATGAACCAAATCCTTGCAGGGTAAGTGATGATACTGTAATATCAATGGATAACCTCTCTGTGCCTCAATTTGAGTCAGTTCTGCAGATCACTCAGCAAATCAGCTATAAAGTCAGGAACCTACCCTGGCATTGAATTTCAGGCTTAACCGAGCCAATGCCAAAATTTGCTTTCATAGTGTTTTCATATTCAGTGTCATACATCCCTGCATTACTTGCCTAGACACTGGTATCAAAAGTGGTAAAACTGAATGAGTCAGCAAGCATGTTGAAGTTAATTAGCTAGATGTGTGGTTTATAATTATGACTTCCTTTGTCTATCTTTGGTAACAGCGGCAGCTCTTAAAACAACATTTAACGACTTAACTTTGTGTCTCTTAAATTGCTAAGAGATAACAAACTATCAAGAGGTATATTAAATTTGGAAATCCACTGCGAATCTGAGCGAAGGCCAACAAGTCAATTTTGTGGGGTTTCTTTTGTTTTGTTTGATATATTCGGATTTAAGGAATTCACAAAACAAAGATACGCACAAATGTCAAATGAAGATATTAATCTGATGCCTTTACAATTTCTGAGCATTTCATTTGAGTTCAGTCTGCAGTTAACATTTTCAGAATAAATCATGTACTCCTGTTGGACTCCTTAAAATAGTTTGAGATAACCTTTGCTTCAAAAGATGTATGATCTAGATGCAGACTTATACTGAGGCCGAGATTACTAATTGATTTTTCTTTGTGGAAACTCATAACAGAGAAAAATGACTACTTACTTCCTAAGGTTGTTTAGCAACATGATGTTGACATACATGTAATACAAATAATAGCTATATGGGGGATTCTTCTCACTGGTCCAGAGGTCAGGGTTAAGGCTTTTGTCAGAGAACATATGGCCACTGTGTTTGGATTCATCGTCAACACTGTCAAAGCCTGTCACCTGGTGGGAGAAGAGATTCACAGGAATTAGTGCTTTCAGGAAGCAAACTTTGATGTTATTGACTCTTGCTTCAGGACTTGCTTGCACAAAACATCTAATCTAGTCCTCTTTATTTGTTTCCTTCCTTAAGCTAGCAGTCCTGCTCTGTGCCCTCCTACCATGCCATGCAGACAGCAGGAATAGTGTGTTTTCTCTGAAACATTACCCAAACAGCAACACTTCTTCCAGAAACTAGTTCTAAGATGAAGCAGGGTTTGCAGAAGTACAGATACAGAACAAGCATCAACATGGCACATTCCTCCTGTTATGCAGGAAGATGAATGAGCAGAAAATTGAGTCCTGCCATTGATGCTACGGTGTTCTGAAGGGCCCCAGTCTTAACAGAGAAGAACAACAGTATGGGGTGAGGAGAAAAGAGAATAAAATCCCTATGGAATTTTCCTGTATTTTTTCTTCTGAGACAAATAGGAGGTGCTGATGCACCAAAGCCTTCAGACTCCTATGGGGGGGCATAGGCCTTTAAACCCGCTTAGATACAGATTATAATCCCTTAAACTCATCTGCTTTGTTATCTGAAAAGCAGCTGAAGGTGAGAAGCTCTCAGGAAACCTTAAGTTCTGATTTGGGGCATACTCAAAAATGTCTCTCTTAGTCAGGTCCCAGCAGCTACACCTCCAGATCTCTCATGAGCCTCATCAGGATCTACACGTTGTTTCCCTTCAGTTGCCTCCTTTTTGGAGGTCAGTCCCAGAGGCAAGGTCAAAGTACACATCCCAGATTAGGATAGTCTCTCTGGACAAAAGCATGTGAACATTTTTTGGTCATTCTTTATAGAGAACATTACTGGGAGGACAAATAAATAGCTGTTGAGCTGTTTTAAAATGATAAGTATGCTATGGAGGAGAAGGGTTCTTTTAGTGTCTGACAGCAGCTGTGTTGAGTAGGAGAGGATCAATTTCATGTAAGACAGAAAATCCAAGCATACTTACATATTTGAGGAAAAGGTGTAATTCTCTGTGGTCTTTGGGGTTGATTGTTGCTTCAAACAAAGGTACAAAAATGTTCTCTAACATCTTCCCAAAACTAGGCAGAATATTTTTTGACCTAAATATATCACTGAAGGGGAAAAAATACACACAGTTGTGACTATTCTTTAAGCAGCTTATATTTTTCATCAGCTTTTACATTTCCTTTTATTTCTGTTTATATTCTAAGGCTTCAGTTCTACCACGATTGAGAAATCCAAAGTTTACGTCAGGGCAGGGATTGTCTCTGTGCATTGTTTCCTGCACTGTCTGGCACTCTGTTTCATCCAGACTCTGCTGAAGCTCCTGAGTGCTCCAAAAATAGAGAAAGTAAGCAGCGGTAGATGTCTCAAGAACAATGACCCTTTCCCTTACAGCAATCCAAGTACTAAAAGGGGAGATAAGGAATCACCCCTCATCAGAGTCTGTTTTCCAAAGTTTTAACTACTCTAAATGAAAGTAAAATGTTCTCGTTTAGCGAGGCTTTCACAAAAGAGGCAGTGCTTCAGTGTGTCATTAAGTGCATGACTTAATGGAAGTTGATTATGTACATAAGAAGTTGCTATGAAAGAAATTAAAGGAGAGAAACTTTCTCCCTAATGAGAAATACACTCTGGGTGATATATGCGACCATGACAGCTCTTTCTCTACTCATATTCCAGCTATGCAATTTCAAAACATGAAGCTCAGCCATTAAGGCTGGCAAAATTATCATGGGAGACTGTACTAGTTACAATACACAGTATTAGAAACACAAACCATTTAATAAAGGACCCAAAGTCCCAGAGGATGCTTAAAAACTAAGAAGTACTAATATTGATTTAAGCTTGCAAATCATAACAATCCGGGTTGCATTTCCAAATTCACTGTCATTTAGTCACTGATCTTGAGGAAGTCTGATGGTAATGGTTTTGCAGAGCATTTTCTACTCCCTTATGGAATTCAAAAGTTGATTTATTACTGAATTGCATTTTACCTTGCCTTTGAATGCAGCTTAATTTCACCCAGTTGTGATTTTTGGTTTGAGTATCTTCAGACTTTAAAGCATTTCACAGTTGTTTTGAATAGCTTCATAAGAGTACATTTAAACCCCATCTCCTCGTCCACCCCCAGACTGTCAGGAGAACTGCAGCAATGGTCAAGAATAAATTTTCCAGGCTGTTGCTTATAAATAGAACTACAGGACAGCTCATAAGCCATCTAAAAAAATATCAGAAATTAAAACAAATTCATTAGGATGATTTCAAACTCTTAGGATTAGCAAGAGCTCCTGATTACTTACTAGATTCTGGGAACCTGAATTATCCAGCGCATATTAGGGGAATAAACTTTGTGTTTAATGAACCATTTTGCCAAGTTCAGCCATTCATCTGGTGACCGTCCATAAATGGATAACCGGGGTTCTGTATACTGGTATTTACTTTCTTCTAGCTCACGGGCTACTTCCTATTGAACAATAAATATATTTGCTTTAGTATGGACACTGAAGATCATTAGCAGCTAGTAGTATATTTATCACTGTATTTTCTTCAGACCAGGCATAACTCTGTATTGTCACCCCTTAAAGACAAAGGGAATTGCTTGTCTATTAATTCATTTATTTTATTTTATTTTATTTTAGGTACTTAAATACTCTACCAGAATGCTATTTGAGTATAACTGACTGTAACACCTGGATTTAGAGGACAATATTCTTGTGCAGTTATTACTAATACCTTTGCAAGACATTATGTTTAAAATTGGTAAATCAGAGTGTTACTACTTTATACTGTCATAAATGACTGCATGAAATATGCAGAGCAATGGAGAATCTGACTCAGAGTCCATTGTAGTAAGTAACTTTAAGGCTATTAATTTTAAACAAGCACTTGTTTATATCTAAAAATAGTTGACACCTAGTTCATGAATACAACTAATTCTTTTGTTGTTAAAAAGCAAATCTGAAGCCTGTGCACGCGTGTGCACATGCAAATTTCTGCAGAGGTGCTTTCCTAGGTCCTCCTTCCCTAGCAACTAGCATCAGCCAACTACATCCTAACAAAATATTAAGCCAGTGATTTAAGCCTTGGCAGCTCCCCATTAGTTTGAAACTGCACACAGTTTCTTATTTGAACGTATACACAATTTAGAGCTCATACAATTGTTTAGGAAGCAGTAGTGGCTGACTTAGCAGAGGTTTTTCTGATGAATTGCTAGAGCAAGCTTAATACTTGGGAATCACTTAACCACACTGCTAACTCTAGATACAGTTACCACAAATCTTTTACAAACCCTCATCTCTCTACAGTTGGAAAAGCATGAAAATTATTTACTCACCTTGACCATACGAGCAAAATATTCACCACCGATATAGTTCTCAGTTTTCAAATACAAGTCCCTCAGCTCACTGGCACCAACTGGATTGTACTTAGAATTGAATTTGTCAAATCGATGAAATGTTTGACGACCCTATAAGAGGAAAAAAAACACAAATAATCTTGGTTTTAAGTATACAAATAGTTTATAAATAAAACTGCCTAGAAATAAAGTCCACAGAGAAGAAAAAGACTATGCTAACTTAATTCACACGTGTGAAGGAATGCATGAGTTCAAATTCTGATTTAATGTTATCATGCAAAAACTGTAGAAACCAGAATTCACACTTAGAAAACATATAGAAACTATAGAAAACATATTTTGGTATCTTACTTACTGCATGGACATCTAAAGAGTCTACAGTGAGGTCATAAGGGTCCATGTGAAGGCTTTCAAAGACTTGCTTTAAGGTCATCTTCTTGCCTTTTTTCTCTGCAACAATCCTGTCTGGCTCCGTTTGATATGTGTGCTTAATAAATCTCAGTAGGTGTTTCTGGTTCATGCAAGCAGCAGCATGGATATGAGTATCAACCTGAAATCAAAACAAGGTTATTCATGGTCATTATCTACATACATAAAATTATTTTGCTAATTTATCTATGACAGTGACAACAATGACTAAAGCCTTCTAAAATATTCCTTAAGTAATGAATGGATTAGTGCCTCAGCAAGTCAAAATGTTTCAGAACCCTGCAATTTTGTTTGGGGAGGATTATTCAATAAGCAGAGCTATCAATAAAATAAAGCAGCCTTCAATTAATAGTTCCCTTTTTAAATAAGAAATTTTTCAACAAGTTAAGATACATTATGAATGCCAATCACAGAATCTGGATTCAGATAAAAATTTGATACTTCCTTAAAGAACCCTCTGATGCTCTAGTATCCTTCTATTTCATTCATGAATCAATTATGTCCTAGTTACAGACTGTAGTCTATAACCATCCTCTCTGACTGAAAGGACCTGGAATTCTCAGCCACTTCTAAAAGCATAAGTCATTTTTGTATTTCAATCACATGAAACATCTCAGGTCAGTAGAACTATAAAATGTGAGAGATTTTGTCACTCTTTTTTTAAGTTTAATCATAGTACAGCAACTCGTAATACTGACAGATTTTTCATTTTTTTTTCTGGAATTCCTATTTAAAAAAAAAAATTGACAAGAACCAAAGAGCTTCCACTGATCTGCTTTTCTTTGCTTAAAAGCTTGCACTGCTATTTGAACAGCTTATATTAGAACACAATCCAAAGAAACAACTGGTGAGATTTGAGAGTTTGTTTGTTGGTTTAAGTTTTCCCTTTTAAGTATGTGTAATTTCTTAGGTGCCTCCAGCAGGTATATGCAACAAATAACATAGTCCCCTTGCAGTCAAGGGTTCACTGTTTTAACTACACAGATAAAGAATAGAAGAAATAAAACCAGGTATATCCCCAACTTCTGCTTTTATGAAAAGGCAGGTAATGCTGATAACTTTGTGAGGACTACATACCTGAAAGGAAAGAATAGACTTAGCAGGGATAACAAGGAATTTAACCGTGCAGCAGTATCTTGTGTGTGTGGAGCAGCACCTCTGGCTACATTTGCTTTGAATTTCCTTGAGAAATCCTGATTGAACAACAGAATAGCCTAATGCATGTCCTAGGCAAAATAATGAAATGACTCTACCAACAAATTATTATCAGTTTAAAAACAAAACCAACATAACAAACACAAACAAAAATAACACATAAAACACTGTCCTAATCAGATTTCACAGTTGACAAAAAGATGAGCACAACGGCCCTGGGGACTGTTTGACAGACTGAAATTGCGCTTCAGTCCAGAGTGCCAAATCCTAACAGAAGCAGTTTTAGCTCAGCAGTGCTACAGCCTGTCTGCTAAGCTTCGCATTTTCCTCCAGCCTAGGCCCTACCTGGACATGGATGGCTGTGAGAGCAGGGATGTGCGGTCAGAAGCAGTCCCAGCTTCAACTATTTCTAACACTTGCCTTGTGCACCAACTACCTGGTTGGTAGCTGCAAGAAACATCAGAAAATGAAATAGGAGCTGGAAAACCCACACTGCCATGTGATTGTAAAAATGCAACTCATTTGGCTTTCCAAAGTGTAGTTTGAGAGCCGATTTGATCAACTGCGTACAGGTGTTTGTACAACCAAAAGAGACCATGAGGCAGAAATGGGGCTTTTCAGTCTTGCAAGCAGTGACATAACAAGATCTGAAGGCTAGATGGTGACATTAGATGCAAGTTCTTAAATATACTACATTGGAACAGTTTGAACCCACTGCATTTTTTTTTTTTAAGATGCTAGTCATTAGCATTCGCAGGGACATATTCCCAACAAGAGATGCATAGCCTATATGCAGGAAGTCACACACGGAGGAATTCTCAGATTAAACAGCTACAAGGAGGCACTGAAACTATAATCACTGCAAGGACTCTTATTCAGGACTCTCCTACTCTCCAGGAAACTGCAGACATGGACACATACAACCTGAGACCAGCGTGTTCCCCTTTGCACAGTGACTTTGCAGCTTTCAGGTTCCACCAACATAAGTAATGGACATCCTGATCTATTTTTCAGGATTAGGAGAAAACAGATCACGGAACACTTGAATGAACGACAGCCATACTCCTGCAATGTAAACCTCAGCTTACACTGTGCCATACAGTCCACAGAAATGCCACCATTTTACTTGGCACATGTAATCATTTAATTTGCAGTTTAAACATACAGATGTTGTTGCAGCCTTCTGTGGGTAAATCTGTCTCCATATGAACGCTAATGGCATAACTAAAGACCAGGACATAAAATGAATCCTAAACATTAACATTTAATTGTTAATCACTGCCCAGTTCAAATATGCTAGATACTTTACAGCTCAATGAAAAGAAGCAAAAAACAGTTCTGTCTTGAAATACACGACATGAGGTACACTACTAATGCACAGTAAGCACTGCTGTATGTACAATAGTAAAACCAGCTCTGCTTAACGTGTTATTATGTTCCTCTGAGTATTTGTATAGACATTTGAACCCAAGTGATTTTTATAAATGCTTACTCAGGTTAATAACTGTCTTCTGTTTTAGAAAAACATTGTTTACTACAAACTTATCCTGGACCAGTGAAATACTATGAACTAGTAAGCTTGGTTAACTTATATGGGAGAATGAAATAACAGTTAATAGATGCATAAGCTCTAAACATTCAGAAAAAAAGAATTTATAAGCATAAAATACCAGTTGTAGGGAACCTCAACAAGTGTAGTTTATTTAATTTCAGAATGCAGTAGTTTCGGTGGTGGCTCAGCTACTGAAATTACTGACCCTTCAACACTTCCTCTTTATTTAAATCAACATGAAGTCACTACTGTTGTAGGGGAAAGCAAGGAGACGTTTTGTTTCTTTTGTTTGCTTGTATGCAAGGATCACATGACACAGTAGTAACTGCATTTCTTTTAAAGTCCTGCTTCTCTTTGAGAAATAATTTTCTCAAGTGCGCCTCTGCAATTTGGTAGGTTCCTGCCAAATCCTCTCCAGTCCCCCTAACCATATCACACACAGCTCTATAGCTGAGCTAACCACATCAGGCTTATTCCCTGAGAACCAAGACCTGCCTTCTTTTCTTTTTTTTTCCTCCCTCTCCCTAAATATATTTATTTCCTAAGAGCAAATTGACTTTCTACCAGAGAATACTCTTACCAGAGAAGATGCAGTACTTTGGCTACTTTAAGTATCCAGTATATTTTGACCTTTACATAAGCAGCAACTTTATAACAACAAAAATTTTACAGAGTAACACACAGCTTTTTCTTCATTCTGCTTTTTAGAAGCCACACAATTTTTGAAAGGTTTTAATGACTTGAGTTTTGACCTAGCCTAGCACATAATTCATTAGTCTGTATGTTTTTGTGCATTTTCACAATTCAGGGTGTAATCCTAATCCAAACAAAGCAGCTAAACACAGAATCCTTTACATCGCTTATATGGTCTGGTTTGGTTAGGGATTTTTTTTTTAATTGTATTTGAAACATTATCATGTTTGGGAATTGTTGCCAAGTTCATTGTTATTTATTATGAAAAGCAACTACTAAAAAAATGGGAACTGATTTAGTTCAAATAAGAGTGACAAATGCCCCGTTTGCCTCCTCCCTCGCCACCAGAAAGACAAAACTGGTCCCATTTTTAAGCTGGTACTATTTTGTTCTTCATACAATACATTAACTAAGCAAAGCTAAGGCTTTTCTGGGTCACGAATACCAAGCCCCTGCCACAAGGTCTATTTGCTTCTATTTGCATTCATTCTGCTTGCATGTCCAGATTTGTTACAATGCCACTCCATTCTAATTTTCCCTTTGTGAAACCTCATCTGCACACCCTTAGCCAAGCTTCCTGATTGTAGTTCTTATTCTCCTGTCACAAGAGGAAGCATTTTATGCAAGGTCACATTAATCTTCAATGAAAAGAAGAAACAAAATGACTGCCAGAAGCCTATCTTGGAATACAATATGCCTTGTGTGAACTCACCTCTTTTTTTTTTTAACCAAATGAAGATAATGGTTAACCCAAAGCTTTACTTAATTCTTTTAATTCCATCATCCCATTCAAGCAGTAGCTGACATGTTTTCTTTCATTAAAGGATGGTATAATTTCCTTCCCTCAGCAATTCTGCAAGTAATGGAGCCAGTCTCTCTTCCTCTGCACCTTCTCATTTCAGACCAGCCCTTTCCTTTCCTTATTGACCTGACCACCCATGGCGCAGACTTTGTGAATGAAATGCTTGTACTTTGCAGTCAAGATGGTTACTTCTGTGTACAACTCACAGTGTGAAGGAGTTCCTGTCACCCTCCAACCACATCTCAGTGGCACCAACTTCCCTAAGCCACTCTGTCTCCTTCCTCTTCCTGCATTGCTTCTCTTTCCTCGCACTCTCTCAAATCTCCACAAACCATCAGGTCAGATCTATTTTATGGATTCTTTTCTGTGCATATGAAAAATACAGCCTTGCACTACATTAGGCATATGCTCTAGATTCAGAGCAGTAAGTGATAAATACAGCAAAACAAATGCCAAGGACAGCCCTTTTAATAATATCGGACTTTTCCAGTGCATACATTAGTAGCATCCACAGCTGCAAACTACCTGGTGTTCTGCATACGTGCACTTCAACTTGTGTATACTTCTGCCCCAATAGCTATGAGCTTCATGGACTTTCCACTGAATCCTCTGCAGCCTCAACACTCGATTGACAGGAAATCATTCCACATGGCACTGCTAGGAAAGAGACCTAGGCTGTCATTTTTTCATCTTCAGAAAACTCTGTCAAAGCTATTTGCAGTGAAGGACACCTACCAATGCAGTATGTAGATACACTTCATAAAGGTAGCAAATAAATGTTAGGTAATCAAATATTTTGCCTCTACCTTTAAAAGAAAAAAAAAAAGGAAACAACCTCCCCCCTACAAAGAACAATACAGACAAACCAAAGTTCCTATTAAGAGAAACAGCTCCAATACCAAAAAATGCTTCCTGCAATTAGCAACATTTTAATAAAGTAAAAGAATATTCAAGTATAGGTCCTTTAGATTGAAGGCATATTTCAGCTGAAAGACTGAACCACTAGCCCTGAAATATCTGAGGCTGTTGGACAGAGTGGTCTGTTTGAAGCCCAGCTCAAAAAACCTCACATACTAGCTTATGAAAGCAAAACACACTAGTACACAAAGGCTAAAACTCAGTTCTGAGTTTGTGTGCTGTGGAGCTAAACTTACTTTATTTCATCCTTAATGAAACCAGGCAAACCAGGAGTTACATAGCGAGTCAATGTGACTGCACTCTGCTATGCATCAGCTGGAGAATGTGGGAGAGCCTTGCTAATGGCAGACTCAAGAGTCTTCTCTAAAGTTAGCCTTCTCCTACACAAACTGTTGTCCACCTCCTGTGGTGAGCTAAGTGGAGTCAGCCACACTGTCTTACCACCTGTGGACTCTCATCTGTGTAGAGAAATGTTTGTCTCATTATTAAAGGTTAATTTTCCAGTTCCAGCTTGATCAGTGCAAAACATCTCCCTGGTTGCATTCTGATCAAATCCAATACCTCAGATATACACATACATTTCAGTTATTTAATGGGAGCCTTATCTTGGGATTTATTAAATTGATAAGCTCACTAGAGAACTCCCACTAAACCAGGAAAATAAGGGCAGAGTCAGAGAGAAGGGAAAAGAATAGTAAACTCCGATTGTCATGTCAGCAAATAATGCTGGCCAGCTCTCCACTGTACCGTTCTAAATACAGTGTTACGTGTTCACTGATAGACCTTGCTACTATATCCATGATTGTTTTAATTTTGTTATTTTCCATCAGTTACTTTGGCTCTGTTATATAAGCAAACAGACTGTACCAGTATTTCCACACTAGTGTCTGACAGATGTAATAGGCAACTTCAGTAGCAACTCTGTTGGGAGGTGAATCTTATTTCTTGCTTTCCTTATGGGCACTATGCATTGTTTAAATGCATTTGACTAAAAGAGAGACACTTGACTAAAAGAGAGACATCTTGAAAATACAGGCCCTAGCAGTGTCTGTTTCATATTATAAGTTTCACTGTTGATACTGTTATTATTGAAGAAGCACTTCTTGTGAGTTATGGATCCAAACATTATTTAGACTAGCAAGATATGGCGAAAATGAGATTATTTGGGGGCTTACAGGAACTCTGTCTACAATGCAGTTTACTTGCCATAGAGAGTGCTTCATAAAAATACTACTTGTAAGGTTTTAAGCAAGATTAACACTGCAGCAAGAATTTTTTAAGCAATAACTAGCAGTAGGACAGGTCTCTGCCAGAGAAGAGCAAGCTTGTTCTTGCTCTCTTGAATTTGGGAATTGCCAAAGGGGAAGTGATGCACATTTTGTGCTTTTGAACAACATTAATTCATTTGTAGACTGGCTTATGTACTAGTAGATAATTAGAAAATAATTACACGCTCAGAGACATTGAACAGTTGTTTTTAAAAGCTGAACTGAGCAAGCACAGCCTCTCACTACTCAAACCAACTCTCTAGGCAGTTACCTGATCCACACCTGTCCGCTGCACCTCTCAGTCACCATGTGTTTTATTATTAACATTTCTGGAGAAGTGTTTTATTTGAATTTGGCATGGAGTAAGTATCTTGGCCAGGGTTATGCAAGATAACTGCCGACAAGTTCGGAATCAAATCTTGGCCACTTGAGTCCTGCTTGAGTGAATTAGCTATCAGATCCTCCCATCCACACTGTTAACAGATAAAAGCGTGACATTCATTAGAATTTATCTAACAACCCATCTGCTTCTAGCCTTGTGATAGAGAGGGGTACAGTGATCAAACACGTTTGCTTAACGGATTTTGTGCTTAACAGTTTATTACCACAACAGTAGCAAACATTCAGCAGCCAGCATGCTGGACACTATACAGAAAAGTCAAACTGCCTTTTTGGTGTACTAGCAAACCAGAACATAACAAGGATCAAATTGTTGATCTAAATTCCAAAGTTACAAAACAAAGACTACCTCTTTCAGTTGTGTACAGAAACAATACAAAATGAACCTGAAATGGTTAAAAACACCAGCAACAATTATTGCTTTGTGAAGAAATCTTACCTGTAAAACCAAAGCATTTTCTCTCCATTAACATCCTTCTAAATTAAGAAAGGGAAGCAAACTAAGCAACGTAACATTGTTGCTTCCATGCTTTTAAAAGAATGCAGCTCCCTTAAGTGTGTGTCAGGAAATGAAACTAGCTCCTATGATTCCCCTACCTGTCTCCTAATTACATCCCAGTGCATATCAGATGCAGCTAAGAATGCAACTCAAATAATGTTTTTTTTGTAATATTTTGCAGACTTTTATTTTTTTTAAACGAGATAACTGATGGTAGCATGAACCATGAGTTAAGTTTCTGCGGGAGATCTTTTTGACATGTGCTTAAACACGTATGTATTTTCAATTTGAAGTGAAATTTTTATCCAAAATTTATACAGCTATTCATACTACAGTCTATTATGACTTATCTACATGAAAGCAGGAAAATGCACTTGAGCTATCTTTTAAGTGAATTAATTAAACTGAATTAAGCCTCCACATGGATGCTTTTATTCATAATCCAAATGAGCTTAATTTGATTAACTGTTTCACTTCTTTAAAGCAATCTACATACAGTTAAGGCCCTTTGATTCTGAAAAGGTAAACGGAGGAGTTCAGCATAATCCACATAACACATTTAAATTCAGGTTACTTTTCCTGAGTGTTACCATGTAGAAAAAAAAAATAATATTCTGAAAATAACATAATTAAATTGAATAGCATGCACACACAACTTCACGCATATCGTCTACACCTCACACACAAAAAAAGCAAAATTGTTGGAATTCCTGCTGAAAACAATGTCATGTCTTTTTAATCCTTTCCACACTTACCTTTCTCACATTATAGAAGTCTCGATGGGGATTACTCTTTAGTTCTTTGAATTCAGACATTTCATTTAACATTTCGTGTAAACTAAATTTAGATTCTAAAAAGTTAAGCCGCCGATGACAGTATGTCTTTCTATAAAAGAAAACACACACAAAAAATTAACTGTAACTTGTAACTATTTGTATTTCAAGTTCAGAAAGACCTTGAAAGTTTTCACAATAAAAATGGATTTTTTTTTCATGAAACCTAAGACAAATCCATACTTCATTTTCTAGAGGTTAACAAATACATGTCAATATCCAGTATTATTTCAGGCTAAAATTATTAGTGAAACCTCTAATGAAACAGAATTATACATAACCATGCTGTTATGTGCTTTAAGTTGTACAAGTATTTTATCACTCTATTTGTGCCTAAACCACAGTTCTTTTAATAATGATATGACCAGAGAAAGCAAAAAACTTATAATGAAATGTGATATCAATTGCTACTACTCTGGAATTGAAAAATCCAATAGAGCAGATCACTTTGTATATAACAGAAACAACCTGTAATCAAGACTTACTTCACTATGGAAATAAATACTTTTTTTTCCCCCGATGTTTATTTGCTTTTCAATGTGAACACAAGAAGCTAAGATAAGATCCAATATCACTTCATTTTTGATGCCTTAGAAACACATCTATTGTGTAGATATATTAGTGTTGTTTTTTCAAAAATACTTTTGTGCTCTTCTTACAAAAATCATGCTTTTTTTGTTCCTGTTTGCCTACTCCTCCAGCTTCCCTTTCATCTTCTGTTACAGTTTTCATTCTCTTTTTTAACAAATGACATGTTTTTTCTCTTCATCATCTGTCAATTCTTTTCAAATCTACAATATTTTTATAGCGCTATTAATATAATAGTCAGCCTTCTTTTTTTTCTACTTCATTGTTGACAATCTCTCCTCCAAGGAACACAAATCCTGTAACAAATTTGAAAGTCTGATTCAAACACAGTCTCACTGTATCAGATACTGATCAAGACCAGTGTGCCTGCTGCAGCCTGTCTTTGTTGGATTATACTGTTATTCAAGAGACTGAAAGTCTGAGGAGTAGGGGTGAGACTTCAACAGTTTAAGAAAAGCAAAGGTTAAAGAACAGTGGGTTCTTAATCTCCAAGCAGGCCCATGTCTGACAGACACAAATGACAGGAAAGGACTTGCTGCAAACAAGGAAACAATAGAGTATGAAAATCTTATGCAACAGGATTACTGAGAAAACTTTTTTCCTCTTGGTTTGTGTATATTTATCAGGGAGAGTGAATCAGCCTGCAAATGCTTAATCTGAAGAAGCAAAAGGAGCAAAGGATTGTTCCTGCATTCACAAAGCTGCTGAGTTTTCTAACATGTCCTACCAAGGCCCTTCTTTCTTCTGGCTTCCTTATACAGACTGTTAACAAATGCTGCAAAAAGAAGGGTCTTCAGTATGTCAGTTTTGTTTTAAGTTTGTCCTCTTTATCCTTTAACCTTCCCAATAGCTGTCTCTCTTGGAATATAACACACTGAAATTAGAAATGCATTTACCTATTGCATACTGTAAAGAAGCATACTTGAGCTAGCTTTGATCTGGAGTAGGAGTGCTGACAATAATGGCAGGAGCACAGGCTTTTGCTCTTGAATAAGTGGTTAGGGAATGGTACAGTTCTGTTCAGGCCCAGCACAAGGCAGGTAGATAATGCTGCAGGTGTCGGACACAAACTCCAGTAGGAAAAAATGCACCAGGTGGGACTAACTTGTCACATTGTCAACGACCCGATCTCTCAAAGGCCGGAGGACTAGGAGTGCAGTGCTGGCAGGCAGGGCAAACAGTTTGGAAGAACAGTCCAGGTTCCTGCTTTGTTCCATCCTAGGATGGATTCTTTTCCTTTCCTGGTGTTGAGGCTATAAGACAACAATGTTTCCACTACTCAGCTGAGAAGTAAACTTTTAATAACTGGATACACACTGGGCAAGGACATTGCTTCGTTACAAATGCGTTGCTGACAATGCTGGAGTTGTTATATTTGTTTTTTAGAGATTTCCTGGGAGCTTGATGGTTCTGGGAAACGAGACCTATTTTGATTACGCATGCACAGATCTGTTTTGCAACACACGAGCAGTTAATTTTCATCTAGAACAAACAGGGCTGAGTATGTATGTTGCTGAGCTGTTCTGTATACTATACACACACGAGGTTTCTTTTCATGCAGCAAGAGCAGAGAAGACATGAAGGAACTCCAGACAACTGTTCAAAAGCTCAAATTCAGCATGGGCCAAAACAAAACAAAAAAGGTAATGTTCAAGTTTCATTTCCCATGCCTCAAGAAGTTTAGGTCAGATTTGACTTGAATGGAACGTTTGGCCAATGTCTTGCTTTTTAGTTAACTGCTGCTCATTCTGCCATGGCTGATGCAAAGAAACTAAAAAGAAAAGAACATACAGCTAGATTTCATTTATTAAGTCTTTCTGTGATGCGTTAATGCTAGAGAAGGGCAAAAGAAGCATGATTGTAGAATGAATACTTTGAGGAATTAAATATCAAGGAAGTGAGAAGTATTAAACTAAAGGTAACTAGCAGCCTGAAGGGGCAGAGAAGAAAGAAAAAGAAAAACGTACGTTGGACCATCTGCAATTAGAGCAAGAACATGGCTCAAGTCAAGGGTATAGGTCTCCAGGTCAGGATATGGCAGACTCCGAGGCTCATTGAGTTCCATCATTTCTTTATTATCATAAACAAAAGGAATGCCACCTTTTATCTTGATAACGTAGTCCAAATTGTCTGGAGCATCATCAAGATTGTAAGGATCTTCATTTTCATCTGGGGGTGAATGGAAGTCTGGAAATAAATTTACATTATATTTAGAAGTAACTTACACAAAACGCAAAACAATTAGGAAGAGGACTCTACTTCTATAATGATTCACTTTTAGTAGATCTCACTATTAATACTTGCATTAAAATAATATTTCTGGTTACTACATTAGAGCTGTTGTTACAACACAGCTCCATTCTGAAAGGCTCATATTTAATTGCAGTCTCTAAGTTATTAAAGTGCCTACCTTTATTCAAATATTTTCCTGTAATTATTAGAGTTCTCTGAACCAACGTATAAATAGATTTAATACTATTCTTTATTAATGTATGACACAAGTTTCAAATTAAGTTTCCAGAAGTATTTAAATCGGGATGGTTAAAGTACAGTTGAAATTTTTGAACAATCTAACAGTTGTTGACATCATACCCACATTCACTGTTTTCTTTTCACCTTCTGACTCACCGTAGTAATTTTGGAAGTTTATATTTAAGCACACCGTAATGCAGCTGTTCTCATATTGAAACATTAGCTAGAAAAGAACAGACTGCTTTATTTCTCCACCTCTGCCCTTCCCATAACCTAGTGAGGTGGACTAGTGCACACATGGTACGATTGTCATCTCTTTCTCTCAACAATCACTGAATATACTTCATTCATGGTAGAGCAGGAAGTAATTTAAGACTCAGTGCTTCTCACTCTGACCTAGACAGTGGTTGGTTTGTAAGTTTTTTATTTGTTTTAAATAAAATTCTTTACTTTTATGTTTAATTGGTTTTGCATTGAACCAAGAAATGTGGAACCCAGAGGTATTACAGCACAACTGTAGTTTTCCCCTTGGCCTTCTGATCATGACTGAAATCTGAAAGTACCAGAAGCACAGTTAGGATTTGCTCAGTACAGTTTTGTCATCTCTTACAAAATTAAAATAAATCTCAGCTATATATTTATGTCAACTGCACCACATCCTTGCGTTCAGTCTTATCATTCAGAATCCTTTTACCTGTTCAGTTAAACCAAGACTAAAAAGTAACTATCCACTTTTATCCACCTAAAGCACCTGAACGTACGCTATAAACTGATACCATACTATGTTATTCATAACTATCCAGCTCTAACTTGTGCAAATTAAGACATTATGTGATGAGATTTTATTATCAATATCATCAGTTTAAAATTGTAACTGTAAAAAAATTATTAACCTAATAATAGGTTGGAAATATCTTCTCAGCAGCTGTTCCAAAGTATCTTTCTTGTCATGAATATCCAGCGTACTGTCCTCTTTACACCCTTTCCATATAACAAATGCTTGAAAATACTTCTATTCACTCTCTTCCAACTTCTGAATGAGAGACTAATTGATTTAAAATGATTTAAAATGTCTCTTTATGGCTGAGAATACATTACCAACAGCATGGATGTATCTACATTGGCAATTTCTGTACGGAGCAAAGGTTGCTCCACACAGGCTAATTCAGCAACCAGCAGTGCAGTTTCATGTACAAGCAAAGCTTTCAAGACTCAACCCACTTAAGTGACGAATACAATTTGTGACATATATAGTGGGGAATATGTCCAACCTAATAAGTCTTGTTGAGAGATTGGAGTTTATTAACCGAGGCAGACTGCCCAACAAATGTGACTATCCAGCTTCCAGACCTGACGTGGCAAGCGTGCCATGCCTGTGAAATTACTAACTCAGGGCTTGCTAACTGGCGTGTCTGTATCATGCTTCAATTTACAACATAGATGAGCTCATAATCCATTTTATTTTAGTATGCCAAGATCAGGAGGAATGACTTTTCACTTGAAGCCATATCCATGTATCTTTTTCCTGGAGGAGCACAAGTGTACTACATACCTATCTTTTTCCTGGAGGAACACAAGTGTACTACATACCATCCCATTTGCTGGAAAGAAGTCAATGACTGTCCAGTATGGTTTTAGCTTTTAACAGTTGCAAAGTTTCAGATCAGATACAGGCTTTATAATTTAAGTCCATCAGTGATTCTCCACCACTTACTAACAGAATAAATTACAGAAACAAAGACAGTCAGAAGAGATCATCACAAAAAACCAACACCTTTACTACAGCAGTGTATGGGTTTAATTCTATATTTTAAGAAGAAGAACAAGGATATTCACCTGGACACACTTCATCTTCAACCTTCCATTTTTCTTGTTGCATGCTACACAAATATTGGGATGTTGTTCTTGGGAAGCGATGGTAGGCAAGACGTGAATACTTTTCTCGAATGAGAAGAGCTTTCACCAGGCTCTTGGCAGCTTGTTCATAATCATCAACTGTAACCTGAAAGGAAAGCCTGGATAAATACTGACAAAAATAAAATGGCAGTTTTAGTCACAAACTGGATCTATGCCAGTAACAAGGAGACTGGATTTCCAGAAACATAGATGTATGTGACTTGATCATAAGGATCTTACCCGAGGTCTCAGGAAGCCAGTGCCAGAGGCAGAGTCCAAATACAATGTGCAAAACACGCACACACAGAATCTCTTTCTCCTACCATATATTACCCGTGTATTCAATGCCTGACTAGGTTTTTATCTATTTGATTTACTGATTTATTTTTTATGGGAATAAGTAACTTGAAATGACATGATGTCAAGTGTTTTACAAATCAATCAGTTCACAGAACATTTTACACTTTGTTGCAGACAGCCATGATATAGTGTCATTTCGCACTTCAAATATATTAGCTGCTTGTAAATGTATTAGCTGCTTGTGGATTGGGATTTTTTCCCATAGATATAGGAAGAGAAAAAAAATTATTTCTTACCCCTGCACAGTAGTCCCCACTAATTGAAACTCTCTGAAACTCTGGTACATCATATGGCACCTGCACTGGCAGAAAAGCACTTTGAAGAACTGGTGTTGTAGGAGACAGAATAGGATTGGCTGATGGTGCTTTCCATTCTTGAGATGGAATTTGTAATGACAAAGACTGAGATCGAATCATCTTGAAACTTTTCTTCCTAGGAATTCATGGTATAAAGCATTAAATGAGCCACGGTATAAAACATTAAATACATTGGAAAACAGATTACAGCAAAAAAATCACCCCCTAAAAAATTTTACAAGATGAAATCTCTCATACTATGAGCAAAATGTTGGTCATAAAATATTTGAGCTTTTAGCTTTTATTCCATTGACATTTCACGTGGTATATGCTACATACAATTGCACTTGCCCTCCACACAAATACAATACGCCATAATTTATTTACAATCACTCTAACATATTGCTAAGATTTATTTTGTTTCACTTCTTGCAAATTCAGTATCAGCAAGTCACTGGGTAGAAACAAAACATGATCACTGTGCTTAAAGTAGGAGGAACTGATTCTTAGAGCCAATAAGATCAGAATTCAAAGTGCCAGAGGACAGTAAGTGAATGTTACATGAGGTGAGTTGTTTTAAGTTATCATGCTATTACACAAACTTTTCATTCTTCCCAAAACATGCAGGATTTAAAAACTCATCTACTTGTCCGACAACACTATGCACCAAAATTTCATATACAGTTATTCAATTAAACTTGTAAGAAAAAGGATGAGCAAATATAGTTATTCCTGAGGTAGTGTTTGATGAGACTTGAGCAAAAGGCTAACATTGGTTATCAGAGTAATAACATAGCATGGCTTTGATCTGCAAGTCCATTCCTCCCCTCACGGCAGTAAATGGCTAGCCCCCACAGACAAAAATTTGCGCCCTTTCTCAGCAAAACTGTGATGGATGTGTACCTTAGACAAAACAGCTGAAAAAACATGTTGTACTTTTCAGTGAAGTAATCATAGTATCCTGAGTGAAGTTTTGTAATATCTCTAAAGATTTAATTATTTTTCTTACTCTGTTTAAATGGCTTTTGAGTACTCATCTAATAAATAAATATGATGTGATAAGCTACCTGTGACATCACTTTCTTATGTACTGTGGAAATGCTCTCTTCCCTCATTTTATAAACTAGATGCCAACACCTTAATATGTTAGTAAGAACCACTAGCAAAGGAAAAGGAATATTGGATACTCTCTGGAAGTTTCAAATTACCTCAGTGACATTCAGCATGCAGCGGTGGTATGAATAAAATGAATAATACCCTATGACCAAATTCCATCCTTACAAGTACTTGTAGCCACCTTTGAAATCAGTATGAAATTCTTGAAAGGCAGTGTTGAATTAACTGCAACTGAAAGCAACAGAACTTTTACTCATGTAGCTGTTGCCTAAGCACATTTCAATCCTGTATGACAGGGACAAATACTTGTTCGGTTCCCACATGTAAGCAACATACATATAATATCCCACTTCCCACAGTTAAACTTGTACAAAACTTTAGGTACACAAACATAGTTTGATGGAACATTTTTATAAGACAGTTCCCACATTAAAAGTGAAACTTATTATTTCAGGAAGAAAGATACCGGATAGTTGTATGAATGATAACATCTAGTTTTCCCTTCTGCACTTATGTTTAAGAACATGCCAACTAGAAAACCCACTTGCACAACTCAAAACCAAAAGTCTAAGCCTATATCATACCTTAATTTAATTAAACTAACTCTTCTCCCTTCTGTTCTAGAAACACGATGCCATGTGGTGCCCAACTGATGGTCTGGAGCTAACGGGGTACATATGTTTAGCTATCAATTTCAAAGGCTTTCTTGTTTGCCTGCTTTTTGATGAGTCTGTACACATCCAAGACATTTGGTGTCAGACTGCTGCTGAGCTCATGTGACTAGCAAATAGTCTAGCCAGTCCACTAAGGTTAAGATACTGGGACAGCCTGACATCAGGGTAAAGCTGTCTCCCTCGCGGAAGAAAATTGTAAACCAAATCAAGTTGGGCTTGATTAGATTCATAGGTAAACCAAAGGTGACTGTATGTTGACCTAGGAAAATAAAATAAGTAAATTCAAAATGTGCACTTTTATGGCTGATAGTGGTTAGATTTTATCTCCATGAGTCAAGGAAACCTACGAATAACCTCATTATGCCAATCAGTTTCTCCCTTGATGTTAAACTTCAAGACTTTGCTTTCATCTATTTTTACAAAGACTAAAAGAAATATCATACCGCTGTCATTTTCTGTGTGTTAAAATTTTCCGTTTCTCTGAATGAAACTATTCTATTCAAGGAAAAAAAAAAAAAAGTCGTCCTCTTTTTTTTTTCCTGACTCTTTCTTACATTAAAGAATGAGTGAAGTTTGTTCACTTCTACCCAGCAATGCTGTTTGTTAAACTTGCATGAGCAATAACTATGCTATTGCTGTAAACACAGCTGAGGAGACAACCTCACCAATCCAAGCTCCCTAGGGCCCATCCCAATGCCACCTGCATAGCACAAAAGAACATCACACAGGTGCCCTTGGTACCTGCTGTTCACCTTTCTCCTGAAGTAATAACAGGCAGAATGTTACTTGCCAAATATTTCAGTATTAACTCATTTAAAACCTATTTTCCACTAAGAAAGCAACAACCGAACAAACCTTTTAGCTGTCTCCACAGACTGTTGTTCTGCCAGTTCCTTCTGAAGTTCCCTTTCCTTGGCTTCTTTCTGCCCAATAGGGCAATCTTCAGGCACGGTGAATAGTGACAAGGCATCTTTGCTGTCTTCTTCTCGGAGGACTTTAGCAAATACCTTCTCTGCTAGAAGTCGCACCTGCTCATCGACCTCTGAGATGTTCAGCTTTGGAAACTGTCTGGGCATCTCAGCTAATAAGGAAGACAGTTAAAAGTTTTAAGTACAAGTAGAATTAAGATATGTGAGAGATCAGGGTTTTTTTGTTTGTTTTTTTGTGGTATGTCTTTTGAAATTAAGAGTTTAGAGACAAAAATTATAGAATGGCTTGGGCTGCCCAAAGCCCCATCCAGCCTGGTCTTGAGCACCTCCAGGGATGGGGCATCCACAGCTTCTCTGGGCAGTATTCAAGAATCACAAGAATCCACTGAGCATCTTTACTTGTGGGGCCATGCTAATTTCCAAATTCAGAACTTCTCTGCATACTCATTGAGATTTTATTTTATTTTTTTTTCCTATTGGGTTTCTAAGGTGCCAGTTCAGTTTGAAGTATAAAACTCCTAAAGGAAAGTAAAGCAATAAAAGAAACATTCTGTGGTAACAATAAATCAAATGGTACACCTACATATGAGACTTTCACTGCCGGATAGTTCTTGGCTGACTTGGAGAAGTGTTAAGTGTTAAAACATATGCAGAAGATGGCCTTCTGCATTACTTTTCAGAACATAACAAAATGCAAAGGTATAACGCTTAACGCAAGTGTTCATTCTTTATCACATGGTGTTACCTTTCATCATGAAGATTCCTAAGATATGTATGTACAGATTTGCCAGCAGATTCAATTTACTTGCATAATCTGATAGACTGTTGCTTGCAATATAACGTGTATTTAGCTGTATGTATGTACTTGCACTGAAGTAGGAAATCATATCCACTCAGTTGCCTGCCTCCTTCCCTGCTCATTGACTTCAAAGCAATTTTAGAGCCACAAGCAAGTTAGAAAAGAACATTGCACATTTCTACCTCACCCCATTCCTTCCACACAGAATTAAGTCGTGGAGTTGCTGTGAAATAAAATGGCTGTACAACAGAAGTAAAAATGCTGTAGTTAACCCAGTGATTTTTTTTTTTTAATTTGTTTTCAGTAGGTCATATCCTGCTTTTGAGTTTCATGTGGGAAGCAGACAGGCTATGGACTTTAATTTCTTCGTGGCATTTAAATATGATTTTTCTAAAGATACATTTAATATTTTCAATTTCTATTTAGGTAGTCTTTCATAACAAAGTATTTCCATTTTGTTATAGCAGCACTACTAAAAATACCATCTTTAGTGCTTCTCCTGTAGTTTCATTGCTTTGTTTATATTTCATTCTTACATAATGAGTGGATTTTGATATATCTGCTAGCATTCTGGAGTGGAAAAAAAAATACAGTTCTTGCAAGCACTGTCCAGCACCATTTATTATGTGCTTTAAAGCATTTTTCAAAGTCTTCAGTATGATGAAGTTTATAACAAAGATTCAATTCTTATCACATAAGTTAAAAATAGCCATGAACATGTCACAACAAATGGAACCAAGCACTGCCAAATGTGAAACCTGGGTCCAAAGTGGCATTTCAGAATCCTTCTTGGTTACAAAAATACAAATATATTTTATAAGATGGTACTCATTTAAATAATGAAGTATGCTGAAAATCAGCATGGGGCATGGTAGCTTTTAACCACTCAAGGCATAACTTATCAGCACTCCTATTACAATATTTCTGAAGGCATGCTGCAAGTTTCATATGTTGATATGTGATCCTTTTGATATGTGATCCTGTTGTTTTCAGCCTAAAAGATCCTAATTAACGTCCACCTGTTTTCACAGTTGCTTTGAGAACACTCTTCCTTTTATTCTAAGAGCAAATAGAATATTAAAAGGTGACGACAGAAACACTGGACTACAGCATGGCAATTTGGTGATCACCTACACTATTTTGTGTTCTTATTTTTGTAATAAATTCAGAGCCTGGTGGAAAACCTTCACTGGTTTTAAAGAACTTTGGATATGACTCAATGCAGTCTTTCTTCTTGCAGAGTATTTGTTTTGCAACTAGTACTGAGTCTTCATAAAAAAGTATAACTACACAAACAAAAATACATACATGCTTAGCTGAACGATTCGATGACAATGCACTAGGATGTCTTAGAAGCACCCAAACTTAGATTCAGTTTCTCAATTTCAAACCTCAATGAAGTCCTGGGAGTCTTTCCACTGACCTCAACACACAGAGTTGTCAGCAACAGCAACTGACACACAGCTGCCAGCACCAAGGCCGCTTTTGGGCCACTTCAGCCATGGCAAAAACAGTTTTTCTAGTTAGTAATTCAACTACAGTAAGAGTGCTAGAGATCTGAGTAAAGTGTGGAATATTTCTTCTGCTGCTAAATCAGCAATTAAAATATCTTCAGTACTGGCTGACTAGAACAGGAAAAATCCCATGCTTGAATGTTTATCATTGGCTGAGAACTTTCCTAGTATAAATTAACTTTTTCTTAGGAAATTGTGATTGGAAACAAAAACACAGTAGGTAATAAATTGCATGAGAAACCATATTTTAAGTCATGACAGTAACATAGGTTAAAGTCAGAATGCAGAGCTACAAATACAATCCTCTGTGGAGACCAGTGTTGGTTTTTTTTTTTTTTCTTCTTTTCCCTTTCTTATAAAATGTGATCTTGTATTTTTTGCTCAAGCAAATGAAAGACTAAGGCACAAAGCACTTGGAAAGGTAGGTTCGCCCACATCACTGCTAGCTTATGTCACTGAAAGGAGTTTAATAAACCTAAAATAGTTGTGAGACACCTCATGCAATACTCATGCGAACTGTGCCATCCCAAACTGGAACAGGAATGAGGATCTCATGTCCAGTATCCTTCTATAGAAGTGCTGTCCTTTACCCAAGGTGAGTGCCTCGGAGAGCAATAACTAGACATCCTAATGGGATGGGATGGGATGGGGCTACGACTGCCGTCCAGCAAACAGCAAACGCTCTCCTTTCCTAAATCTCTCTGACCGATGGGCAGCTTGGGTTGCTCTTCAGTTCAGCACCTTGGTGGAGGAATAGAAAGCGATTTCCCTTGAAACGTGCAGCACAGAGAATGATGGAATGATTATTTAAGGAGCAGTTATTGATCAGGAGCGTAATGGGCTCGAGTATGCAACGAGCACACGCCATTAAAACCGCC
>VXAA01004749.1:1147975-1182642 GCA_013399115.1 Anseranas semipalmata
ATTCCGGGCACCGTCCGGCGCCGCTCGTCCCGCGGCTGCACCTGCGGCACCGGGAGTGGCCGAGGCCGGGCCGGCGCCTGCCCCGCCGGGCCGCGGCCTCAGAGAGAGACGGAGGATCGGGGTCAAACCTGCTTCCCCCGCGCCGCGGCCGCCTACTTCGCTTCGGAGGCTTCGAGACAGCAGTCGCGCTGTCACATGTCTCCTCGCGGCCGTGGGAGGGAGCTACCCGGGGCGGGCCGCCCCAGCCCGGCCCGGCCCGCCTCGCCTCGCCTCCGCTGCGGGGCGCCCCGCAAGGGCCGCCTTCGCGAGCGCTTCCTTCAAACCTCCTCCTCCAGGAGCGCTTTCACGTAGAAAACTCCGGTTCAAGAGCAGAACGTCGCGAGGCCGGTGCAAAGATGACACTTGATAAGTAAGTTTGCTGACAGCGTATCCCTATCAGAAGTATTTTCAACGATGTCCGTCCTTCAGTGTGGAGACACGGTTCAAGTGCCACTCAACATTAAAAAGCAATTAAAAAATAAACGTACTGAGTAGAAAGCCCAAGACAAATATCTGAAGGTCAAAACAAGCATGACTCAGCAGGAGTGAAGACCTAACATGTAAAATAATTTGACCCTATGTTGAGAGATTCTAGGCCCTGGAACTGAACGGTTTAGGAATGTTTAAAATAAGTTTGGGTTACAGCATATGGAGTCTAATCCTAAGGCATTTAAATATAAAAGTATCTTTCCAGTGCAGGGGAGCACTGGGAATGAAGCAATTGGAAGGTCCTTAGTGTAAGATGACAAACGGGGTAAAGGTAGATCTCCCAAAGCATGTCACGGATCAGGTAGTTCCATGTACTCCCAACTTGGTAAGTGAAGAAGTGCTCTATTCATAAACCTCAGGCTCTTCAGAAATTCTCACACAGCTGGTGAAGAAAGGGAAGTAAAAAGAAATTATGTGACTGTACAAATTTGAGTTGTAAAGACCAGCTGTTTGGAGTCTTATGCTAGTATCAACCTAGTATCTACACGATCACATTCATCTATCATGGGACTTGCACGCGCGCGCAAAAAAAGTTAAAAAAGCTAAGAATTATGTCTACAGCTATTGTATGAGACAAGGAACTATCAATCCCAAGCATTTGAAAACGAGTCAGCAATCCAAAATCATGAGATTGATTTTAAAATAATGATGCTGAAAAAATTAGACATTGTTGCTTCTCTTAGCTTGAAAAAGGCTTATGCTGCATGTGAATGTTTCTCCCACAGTAACTCTGAATGGCTTCATCAGCTGCTGCCAGGCTACACCCAGACGAGCCATCTGCTGCCCAGGGAACTACATACTGTAAGTGTCTGTAAGTCTGACTCACGGTCGTCCTGCCCACATGATATATGAGTAAAGGACACCTGTTGTTGTTGGCCTTTCAGTACACCCGTTGATTGCTGGTGCATTTGTCCTGTTTCCTTTCTCCTGTTTCCCTAGTCCTTCTCCCAAACACCTGCCTGTACTTGCCCAAACTTAATTGCTTCCCATCCCAGAGTTTGCCTGGCAGAATGGGCTCCTCAGTGAGCCTCTAATCATAATTGTGCCCTCCCTGCCTGCTGGACTTAGATATCCCATGGCTTCTTGGATTCCTCTTCTCAGCTTGGCAAACGGGTCTTGCCTCCACATTTGATTACATCTCTGTTCTAAGCTACACAAGAGCTTGTGATAGTTCCTTTTTGTGCTATTGCTGGCTTTCTACCAACCACAATGAAAGAATAACAGTCTCAAAGATAAATGAGTTTCTACAGTTTTCTTTCATGGAAACAGGCAGCTCTGCATGCCCCAAGTTAAGAGAACGTTGCAACATGAGTCCACATTTTACAAAAAGCAGAGAATTCACATAGAAGGGAGAACTTTAAAATGCCTTAGCAAAGAAAAAGCTTCTTTGAGCATTGAGATACAAATCCGTAAGGACCTAGGACACTTGTTCTAGGTGACCATGGAATTATTTAAATGAAGTGTTGTTGTTGTTGTTTTTGTTTTTTGAAGCAAGCCGAAGTGCTAGAAACCTTTAAAGGCAAACTGAGACCATAATTTAGTAAATGCAACTGCAGCAATTGAAGTATTAAGAAAAATATTATTGCAAGATCTGCAATAAAGTCAGGATGAATTGTAAGAATAGAGTCATGATAATAAATTGACATGAAAATGCTTCAAGTCCTCTCACATTCTGCAGAAGCAATTACTATGATGAGTTATTTTATAAACTGTGTTCAGAACATACATTTGACTAGTGGGTCCATCTACTTTCATGTCATATCTCTGCTCTTATAATGAACAACTCACGTGTATCTTTGGAAAATGGAATTAACACTAAGCTGACAACCATGAAATAGCATATTTTCAACGGTAGGTGCTGTTGTACACTTCCATTAGCGCCTGCAGCATAAAAGCATTAGACTTTGCATGTAGACTCAGAACGCCCCAGTGATGTCAGTTAACACCTTGTTAAGCACTTACCATCTGACCCATTAAGGAGTCTATCTGTCAGTCCAATTTGTGGGTAGATTATACTTTTATACAGCATATTCAAAGTAGTGTAAATCTTCAGATTATTTTAAATAAAATAATAAATTGTCTCCAGATAATTTTAAATGTTCCGATGCCTGATGTAAAATGTCATTACTTTTCTGAAACCACCTAGATTTTGGTTCACTTCTTTCAGGTAGCCGTAGTTCTCTCAGGTAAGTTTTGCACTGTGTAAAAATACATTTCTTTTTATGTTTTTAATCTTACTACAGAAGAAAAAGTTACCTCCTGCCTTTTACTGCACAAGTACAATTGATTATGTTTCTTTATATTACTCTTTAAATTTTGCACTTCTACTATGTCGTCAATCTGCTTTAAGCCCTACTTTAGAGATAATTCTTTTGGTAACAGTAGTAAAGTCATGTTTATTCCAACGTATGTGGTATTTGGACTGCTCTTTCACAGTCAGTCTAACATTGTAACAAAAAGAAATTCAGCAGAAGTTTTAAAGATTTGCTTGCATGTCAACAACTACTGAGGAATGAACAAAAAGAAAGCACTGGTTATGGATTTGTATTATTAATTATTTTTAGAAACAGGTAAATGTCTGCGAGATGATTGAAGCTGGGGTGCGTATTCATCAAAATTAGGAAATGGTCTCTCATTCTCACTTGAAATTGTTTCAGATGTAAACTTACTGCTTTCATTTGAACACTGCCTTAAAAGCTAATGGATTTTGAATTCTTTTGAATTTTCTTTTTTTGTATATTCATATTAATGATGGTGATATTCATAAAAACAAAACAACTAACAGATCAAATGAAATATTTTATTCTGTAATGGGCCCAATTATGGCATCCAAGTAATACTACACCTATTACTGTCTCTTCTGATCTTTAATTAGTTCAGTTACGGATATGCTTGGCACACATGCATTTACGTACTGAAGAGTAACTGATATTCCAACACCAAAAAACATGGTTAAATACAGTCATTTCCAAAAGCTGGAGGGGAATTTTGTGCCAAATGTGAAATGTAATTGAATCACATTATCAAATACTCTCTTCTAGAAGGGAAGAGTGATTCAGCATTTTAAACAAAACAGTGGAGGGAAATAGTAATGATTCAGAAAAGGGAGAAAATTATTCCAATGAGTGCTTGAAATAATACAAAGCAAATTGTATCTTTGTGTTATATAAAGCCAGGAAATCAAAAGCATCATCTCTCTTATCCACTGCTTTTAAGAAAGCTTGTAGAAGTTTGTCCAACATGTGACTGTCCAGCCCGCTATTTGAATTAGACCCAATTCGGGACTCTTGGTACAGATGATTGGGTCTCTCTCAGTATTGCGTTAAACTAGAATACAGAAATCTAAACATTTTGTTCCTACTCTAAATATAAGTGGCAATTTTTCTGTGTTTTGGAGACTGCTCAAAGCTATTCCAGAAAGTATGCTAGAGGGGCACCAAGGAGGAGAAACAAGTATTAGGCCAATTTTTTATAAACCCCATCTTGGATAGCTGCGGTATTAGGAATATATACCTACAAGATGCATGTATGCATATATAAAATGCAAAATGTTTTGAAAATTACTTGTACTCACACTAGAACTGATAGTAACTTTGGAATCCGGTTTCTTTATTTCAGCCAAATGGCATTCTCCTTTCTGAAAGGATGCCTGCATGTATAATTGTCCTGTAGTTTATTATTATAAAATAAAATACACATAGTATGCAAATATAAAGCTGATTGGTCAAAAAAATGTAATGGAAATGAGAACTATAGAAACCACAATAGGATGTGATTGTTCAGTCGCTACTTTAAAAATAAACTAGGAAAGCATCTGTACAGTCGTAATAATCTGAGTCTGAAATAACATAACAGAAGTTTTCCATGAGTTTATAAATGGAATATACTGTAATGCTTTGTTGCCCAAGAAAGTTTTACAAGCAAGATGGGACGCTTTGGTGTGTTTGGAATTGTAAGCTGGAATCATAAGCTGTCATTCGGATATTTGGAAGACTTTCAGTCAGTTGGCAAATTCTTTGCTGGCATCTACCAACTGCCTTGCTTTGTCACAACAGCCATGTAAAAATGCCAGTTTAAAACCACTTTATCTTAATCTTACTTAGCTTGGACTTTGCAAGTACTTACCCCAAGGGAAGACTGCCTTGCTCTGAAATTATACATAATTTATCTGAAATTCTGCATCTGTTCCAAGAAGGAGAGATCTCACTGTATCAGATAAACCTATATGTGGAGCTGAAAGAACTTTAAGCTGATTTATAAAAAGGAGGATTTTCTGAAAGTTGCATTTCACATCTGTTACATGATATCCAAATGAAATCCTTTTTAACCACCAGTCTGATGTACAATGCCATTTTACTCAGCTCTGTTTTAGGAGGAATTTTATTTGCTCAAAATGCACATAAAATAAAATATTCACCAAGCAGCAGTCTAATAAATTAGACACTGCCAGTGCATGATGAATAATGAAACACTGAAATTACAGCCCACAAATGAGAACTCTGTGGTCTGTTTTGGAAACCCCTAAAATAAAGAATATTCCGAATTATTTGGTTTCTGCAAAAATCATTCCTGAAACTTAAACTGTATGTTTAAAATTGTTTTTCATATTAAGTTTGCAGTGGAAATGCAGATAGTTTCATTAAGTGATAGTAAGTTCTGTATTTGTGTTACTTCTAGATGATTAGGGTTCTTCATGATGATCTGTGACTACAGTTGGCATCTGGATCATTTGGCCTTCAAGTCAGAAGTTTCATTCCAAATAACAGATATCTGTGTGATGCAGGTAGAACATATAACTGCACCCAGAAAGTGGGAAATAAAAGATATGGTTTAGACATAACCTTACATAAACTTTATGTAGCTTTATATGAATCTGGGGTTATGTGTCACTTAACTGCAGACTTCAGCGTCCCCAGAACATCCCCAGTCTTCTCTTCTTTTCCTGCTTTAAAGGGGTGAGTGAAAATCTGCAACCTCAAACACCAGGTGCTCATTGTACAAGGGGATTCCTAACGGCCGTTTGCAGCCAAAATAAACACTCTATATATTCCTTGTGTAGTGCTAAGCAAACATAGTTGGCAAGAAATCCAGCCCCAAATGTTCTTATTTTCATGTAGAAACTTAAACTTTCACCTGAAAAAAAAATTTGCTTCATTATTTGTTTCCAGCCTACCTGAACTAAGAATGCTACAGCTGTGCCTAAGCATATAAGCAAAATAGCTGCGAAAGGCCCTCTCTTCTTTTTGTAAAGCTCTTCTGAAATATTAGGTACAGGCAGCTTGTGAAATTTTCCATCAATTTTTTTTTTTTGTACCGTATAGACAATGGGAAGATGTTGTATTTTATTTGTTGTAAGTGCGTTTTGCCGAGAGGGGACGCGAGCCTGCCGTCAGCAGGTAACAGGCGGTGCCACCCGGGCGCGCTGGGCGCGCTGGGGAGCGCTTGTCTGCCTGCAGCCTGTGACCTTGCAGCCTTGCATAAACTGCAGTTACGCAAGGGATGCAGATTTCACCTTGCATAACTGCTCGTTCCTGCTCAAGGTTTCCTCATTTGTACCATTGGTTCGTGTAAACTAAAAGAAGGGGAAGAGCAGTAGTTGTGTTATTAGAGAGATTTATCTCTGGTTCCAGAGCGACTTGTTTGCTGCTGTGGTTTTTCTCACTCGGGCAATTTCATGAAATTCATGTTTTCCTTTGCCTGGAGGAAGTTCCCTTCTGTTCAAAAAACCAGCGCACATACCTAAGTCCTATTTGTGCTCTTTTATGAGGGTCTGAGAGAGACTTTACTGAATCATAGTTCTTGCACAGAATGAGCTTAACCCAATATGAAGGAAGGGAAATAAAATCCTGTCTGTCTCAAGTTTTGCATTTTAGCTGCAGTCACAGCCAGAAGACCCAACTCCCATGTCTGTGTGCAAAGGCAGATTTCCATGTCACTTGAGAACACATGAAGTTGGCATATGAGGGGCTAGACAAAAGAGCTCGGTGGCCCCGTGCTCTGTCTCTAGCAGGCATTAGGAGAGATGCTAGAGAGAGTGGGGCCGGTTTCTGTTCCTTTGTCCTCTCACGTGCAGGCAGAGCATCATCGTGTGGTGTTCACCTGGGGTACTTCTGCAGAGTAGTAGATGCTGTCAGAACTTCTGCATGTGATGCCTCACTCAATTCCTTCTATACTCGTTTTTGATCCCGCAGTTCTTGAATGCCTTTCCTTTTTGATTCAGTGCCCCTGATCAGTTGCTTCCTTCTTATTATTTCTTTTTCTTCACTTTTTCTCCCTGGAAAGATCTTGAATTCAGTGCATACCTTGAAGGATTGGTGGACAGGGGTGCTCTGCTCAGGGTTTTGCTCTGATTCTCAATTTAGACATCTTTTACCATACACCCTCTCACCCCTTTCCTTTTTCATTTTTTGCTAATGGCCAGCCAGCCCTAAAAGGAAAATCCATCGTGAACAGACACACGAGTGGATGGGTAGATGCTGCCAAAGACAGAGCAATCCTTTCCCTGTTGTGCCTCACCTGTAATGCCTTATAATCTTTATGAGCTGGAGGTGGAATCTGGACTGTCCTAACTGATTGTCATCAGTCAGTGAACGTCTTCCAAGAATGAGTCCAGTGCCATTTTTAACGATGTCTATTTTGGGGCTCGCAGCATCCTGTGGTGGCAAGCTTGCTCTACACTTCATTGTGCACTGTGAGCCAGGGGGACGTGAGCCAGCTTTGATCCACGTATTGTATGACCAGATATAGCACAGCTCTTTGTTTGACCCGCTGGCTTTCGCTGGCTAAGACTGCAGCCAGTGTAAGCTCGTCTCTGCCCCCTGTACACTGCAAAGACGTCAGCTAACTGGTGAGCCAAAGGAATGTGCCACAGATGACCACACTCAGACATCTCGTGTTACCACGGAAAGACAAAGGATCTCTGGGGAGGGACTCTGTACATAATAAAGCTCTTTGCCAGATCATGCTGCTGAAAAGAAGTAATTTCCATAGGGAGTAGCTCACGTGGAGAAATCTCTCTGAGACTCAGGCAGCCGATAGAGACTGGAGCAGATGAAAGAAAGTGTGAAATGGAAGATGATCTGGTTGATTAGTCTGATGTTTGGGTGGCTTAGACCTGTCCTCTCCTATATGATCCAGTGGGCATCAGCAGAGAGCAGGGAACAGGCAGTCTTCTCAGATCTAGACAAACATGGTGGAAAGAAAGAGCTGTTAGACTCATTGCCTGGCTTCCCTAATAATTACTTTCTGAATTTGGACAACCTTTTGTTTACAAACAAACAAACAAACAAACAAAAGAAATATTAGAGGAATTTAGAACTTAATAAATACTGAAAAAAAGAGAATATATGCTTTTACAGTTCATAATCTACTGACTGTTCATACAAAATACGGCTACTGTGGATTGCCAAAATAATCCACAAAGACTGATCTAGTGATAATTTCTACAGATGAAAATTGTGCACCTGGGAAGAATGAAAAAGTTTTAACGATGTAACTATTAGGGCCATGTTCAGGGTGATAGTTGCAAAGTTGCTGAGAAAGAAAAAAATGCATCATTTCTTTTCTGATGTGAGGAAGTATGCTAATTGCAGCTAAACGCTAGAGAAAAAAGCACCAAACATCTCCAACAACACCTCTGAAAGACATATACAATGTTTTCACAGTCCCAAATGAAATCAGTTATTAATTTTGCTGCTTGATAATATGGAGCCAATTTTTCCCCAAATTAAGGCTGGTTTGGGTCCCTTGTTCTAAAGAGAAGTTATCTGACTGCCAGCCAGCTCAGCCAGCTCTGGGGTGATCACTTTGGAAGAATGGAATCCGAGGGTAGCGCCTTGTGACAGGTTTTCAGCATTTTGCAGCGCTGTGGGAAGGAAGGGCTTCTTTTATGACTTAGGGATCCGTAGCTGCCTTAGCAGTGCCTCGAGTCACTTGTAACAAGCTTAAGAAAAAAAGGACAGTTTTTCTCACAGGTACCAGTTGGACAGACCAGTGCAAAGTGGTTTAAGAATTGAGTGAGCATATCAACAGATAAAAAACACTTTTGCCAACTTTCTTCATGTATGGGACCAGAATCCATAGCCTTCATTTCCCACTCCCTAGTCACCAAGCCAATGCCTTTGTGCTGCTGGCACTGGCTGTCAATTCCAATTTGGTCAAAGGCTGAAGTCAATTCTTTTTCTTTCTTTCTTTTTTTTTTTTTTTTCAATAATATCTATGGTTCATTGTGGTTATTCACAATAGAGGCTCTGCTATAAAAAGCTATATAGTCCATAATGACAGTAAATGGAGCACATCTTTCTGAATTGTATCTACTTTTCAAAACTTGGGCAAGCTTGGGAAATACTGTATTAAAAAGCCAATAGAGCCACCTAGTGCTTAAAGGACAAAAGTTCAGTTGTGTGTGTTTTGGACTTTTAGTGCAAGAGCAAGATATAAGTGCGATCTCAACAGTCACAGAAGGAAAATATCTCATAATCTTTCATATTAATCCCTGAAAATTTTTGTTTCTTACAAACTGTACAGTTATCGGTGCTCGAATTAACAGTGTTAAAACTGTTTGTGGAGATTTCCATTATTTCACTAGTGACGCTGTCCCAAGGCTAGTCAAAAAGTTTTCTCTGATATTTAGCCTCAACCACTTTAATATTATTATTTTTCCTTCTACATTCTAATTTCTTCTTGGCATTTAAACCCTTTAGATACCTGTGTGCCTTCATTGCCTACTGCTTAGGGGGTGTGTACTTAATCACTTGTTCCCTGGGGAGCAGACTTCCTTCTGCGAATGCTTGTGACAGTCTGGCGTATCAAACTTGATGCAGTGCTCTGGGGTTGGTCAAAAGGCTGGGAAGAATCCACATCACACGAGTCTTACTTTTTTCCTCAAAAGGCTGCAACAAGCTTTAATGGCTGGTAACTCCTTTCCTTGTAATCAGTAACCCGACAGACATGCCCACAATTTTTACCGATTTTTTCCCCATCATTTCTCCTGTTGAGCTCAGATGTAGTTTCTCAGCATTTGTCACTCAGAGCTGTTTCCCTTACTGCATATTCACTTTGTCACTTTTTGCCTCTGTGGGTAACTCTTACAAAAAAAAAGAAATATGGTTTTTATAGTTTCTGGCTAAGTAGTTGAGCTGGCTTTGTTCTCCCTGTAATGTAACCGAAAAAGGTGGGTGCAGATCAGCTAATGGCTACCCAACAAACAGGCAAAACACAATTTTGCTGCCCTGGGGAGAAAAGCCTGGGGTCAAGGCAGAGCTGGGGCCATGACTGAGCCCTGACTGACTAACAGCTCCTGCTGCCAAGGGAGGTGTAGGACAGAGGACAAAAATGGTCACACTGGGAACAGCCACTAATGTTTCTGAGAAAAAACACCTCTTCCTTGATCCATGACAGAAGCCATTCTCCCACATAGCCCACTCTGTCTCTCAGTAGAAGTTGACAGTCTGGCTTTCTAATGTAGTAATAAGTCCAAAGAAGCACTTAAGTGTTGACTGTTGTGTTGACCCCAGTGGCTTACTGCTTGGACAAACTTATTTTGCCTGTACCTAGGGCTAGTCCTTATTGATGTGTTTTAACCTCAGCCAACCCACAGAAGACATGTTTTGTCATAGACTGTGCTGCACACAGATATAGGTCAGTCTCACAGAGCAAGCTCTGGAGATTCCTTAATACAGCTCATGTGTCAAACAACAATTTCCATACAGGCTGCTGTTCATGCTCAACACCATGCCTCTTCTGTATGTAATCTTGTACCAGTCACTCATTTGCCCATAGGCCAGTTTTTTTATCACTAAACTGGAATTCATTATGTAATTATCTTTACAGAGATCAAGAGGCTAAACCACTGTTTGTAAAGTACATTGGCATATCTACTTGAAAAGTGCTGCAGAAAGGCAAAGAACTGTTTTTATTATTTCACTATCCTCACATTTTTGTAATGACACTGCTTAGTTATCATTGGTAAATTCTATTAACATATTTCTTCTTCATCTTCTACGTGTTTGTTACAGATGTTCACTGAGACTCTGATCCAGCAGATTCAAAGCTAGTTGACTTTATGTGTCCGACTACTCCCACAAAGTGAACCCTAACCAAAATGAAATCAATAGGACTAATTGTATGCTAAAATTCAAGCACGAGCATAAATATTTGCAGAAATAGGGCCTGACACCAAGAAGTAAAAATCTATCAGTGTTCTGAATGATGCCATTCGTAAGCATTCTCCATTTTGTTTGTTTCTGTCCAAGTCTGATGTAATACTATGATTTTCTGAGGCAGCATGCAGTGATTTGAATCCTGATGTCCATCATTAAAGCTAACATCTGTGTAATTCAAAGGTAGGACAAGCACTGGGCATGGGAACTTGTCTGACCTAGCTTTAGATGTTTAAAAAATAGTTACCTAAATCTAAGCTGGTGTCTAACATTCTTTATAGTCCATGAGAAGAAGCAAACACTGCCAAAAGATGGTTTCGATCTCTATGTAGGTACCTAAGAATGCTGGAGTCAACAACCCTCAAGAGTCAAATCCCATGTGACCGACAGTGGGATCTCTAAAAATCACTTGCTCACCAGGAATCTCAGAGTGAGGCAGAATTGTATTAGTTATTTTGGGAGCTACTTCTGGATGGCCATCTTAGACAGGAGGGGCTACGTAGTGAGAATGCTGTCCTTCAGAGGAATCACTTAACAGCTGCACTCATTTCAGTAATTGCCCAATGTGCTCCAGAAAGGAAATGGAGCGAGCCTTCTGCTTTTTAAACCTTTTTTGTTTATTACTGATGGTTTTTCTGTCCACTAGATATTTAAAGTTTTTAAAAACACTTAGAGTTTTTTCAGTGATTATGTTGCTGGAGTTTAAAATTAAGGTTCTGATAATATCACAGTGCATTACTGCTGTATTCTGTTTACTGAATCCCTTCAAAGGGGCTATCATATTATCACTATGACCTCAAGAAAAATGTTAGTCTTGTTTAATCATTAGAACAAAGAGCCGGAGGCCAGAAAGATCATAATACAACAATTAGGGACAGAGAAGAGCCAACAATGTGGTTCATAGAAAACAGAGACAAGGAAAGACTGTGGAGTCTTTCCATTTTTCCCAGCTGATGTACTGCACAAACCCGTGATATATCCAGTTTCCCCAGAATTTAAGCTTACGTTAAAGTAGACCATGTGCCAAGCTGTCCTGTTTACAAAAGCTTTTGTCTACACAAGGAAATTGACTGATACAGCTCTCATGGCATAAGCTATTTCTGCACTATTCTAAAAGCTGCAGGGAATTATTTAAGAGCAACTATTGTGGAATAGTTTATGCTACAGTGGTTACACCCATCACGTTCCCTGGAGAGAAAAAAATCCATTATAATATTCTAAATATGAACTCATTGTAAACTTTTGCAGCTTTTTTTCCAGGACACTACAAATAGGCAGCATGAAATAATATTCTGAATGATGTTAGTTGTCTCTGTCTTTGAACAGTTAACTTTAAAATCTAGTGGCATGACTTGGAATGCTTAGCAAACCTTTTTTGATTGGAGGCAATTAGGATTAAGCATGAGAGGCAGCAGGAATTATTACAGGGAAAAGAACTTCGAAGGAAGGGAAGAAAAGACAGAAATGGGGACAGAAAGAGAATAGCAGCAAAAGAAAAACTGGAAAGAAGAAAATAAAAGTGCAGAAATAACAGTGACAATCAAGATGGGAATGTTACCCCAACTGAAAAACAATCATGACAAGCCTGAGTTGGTTGTCACAGTACAAAAGGATAGTTTATCCCCTTGATCTTAATGCCAGCATCCCACTGATATCAGTGTGTATCCTACTGTAGATTAAGTGTATCATATAGTCTCCTAAATTTAGACAAGCAGTTATTAAATGTGGAATTTGGCCTTCTCTGCAGAACGACTTTGCACATCCCTTGCGTACGTCCCAATGCTAAGACAATATTTTCTCCATTGCATGCCCATGTTTGTTCTGCCAGGCTTTTCATTACTTGCTTCATTTGCTCACAATATGTCAAAGCCCAATTCTCTGACATTTCAATCCGAGTATGTTTTAAAAGAACTGTTTTTCTTCTATGTTTTGAACAGCACAAAGCAACTTGCTGTTTGTTTCCCTCACTGTGGCAGATGTTTCTATCATCCTAGCAGAAGTAAATGCTGTGATAGATTGAAGGAAAAGTATGTTGTTTTCACACTTACATATGTCATGAGCTGAAGAGCAGGTGAGGTGACAAGGATCCGTACTGTACAGCAAGAGCCAGTAAGGACAAAACAGGGAAGCAGAGCTGCCTCTGTGAGACCTCCCCTGCCATGCGTCTGAGATGGCATGCCCCGATCTGTCAGCGGATGCGGTTTGCAATTACTGGCAGGATCAGGAGCTAAGTGATTTTGCAGAAGCATTGCTTCTTTTATTTTCATAATTCAGGAGCTGATAAAAGATTACCTCAATCAGAAGTATAATTAATTGTAGTTGTGATAATTGAGGGGATATTGTCTATGTAATGAAAACTTTTGCCCGTTTTTTAATCTTTAGGTGTGTTTTTAATGCTTGTATATGACTATATATGTAACCACCTTTGCTAGAAAAGCCTTTGCATCTGACATTAGGAATAAAGGGGAATCCTTTGTTTTAGATCTTATAGTTTGATCAAGCAATTAGTATGTTAAGGAAGTTAGGGGAACCTTTTACTCCAAATGTTTCTGCAGGGGAATGAGACTTCAACAAAAACAAAGAAGCCAGGTGCTATAAATGGGTAGATGAAATGGAAAAGGCTCAAGGACATAAAGGTACTCAAGAAAGAAATAGGATTTTATAAAGGACGGGACTGAAAACATGGAATGAGAGGTCTGAGTTAGCTGCAGTGCCAACAGAGGTGTGAGGAAGTGATCTGGACAGGAGAGACTCTGTGGCTGGAGCTTTCAGAGAAGGGCTCTAGGTAACTCCAGGTAACTTGTAAAAGGTGATTTAGGATGGTAAAGAAGCTGTGTCAAGAAAACACACATTGTATTTCTTGGGTTATCCAAATGAAGAGCAGTAACGTTTTTACAATGCATAGACCTAGCAGGCACTTCATAAGGTGTAAAATGTAATTCCAGCTCTAGCTTTGCTGAGAGTGTCTTGGGGTCCTGAAAACCAGGGACAGATCAGCTGCTGGGTCTGTGTCTGGAAAGGGGGAACAGAGAACCAGTGGCCTGGGAATATGTGTACCAGGGAAGCTGATAGAAGAGGTAATGCTGTAGCCTACTAAGAAAAGCTTGGTGCTAGTGAGACAACTGGAATGAAATCCAACACAGCAGTTTGGGAAGCATGTATTGGTGCGGTTTGAACAGCTCTATAAGCAAGTCAATATGGTTAATGTAAAATCAGTTGTTTCAGACAGATCCAATTTCAAATTTGATGGAATATACGTAACTGTGGAGATGTAGTAATACAAAATCTTTTGTAAAGTGTTCAGTTAGTATCTTTGAAGTTTAAGAAAAAATGGCATTATTTAATACTAATAGAGTATTAGTATTAAGTGCAAAGTATCTGAAGGGCCAGCAAAATGGCAGATTTCAGAAAAAAAATGGCAATAAGGAGATTATTAGCAAGTGGGGTATTTTGGGCAGCATTCCAGAGCAACCAATGTTAGACCTGATGTTACTGGTGGCTTTCACCAGTGATCTGAAAGTAGACATAGTAGGGCGGTAGGTGACACCGATGGAATATTTCATGCAATTTGGCATTAGCATTTTAAACCCACTGTTGAAAACCTGGAGAAGGCACAGAGTAGATCCATAAACTGTTTCAAGGATAGAGGAAATGAGCTTGCAATGGGAATCTTATGGCACAGCTAGACAGCACAGCTGAGTTCCTCTCTTCTGTCTCCCTGTCCCTGCCCTCAGGTCGATCCTGCTCATGGCAGGATAGTTCAGTTGAAAATAGTTGTGGATCACAATATAGTAATAAATGGGTAAAATGTAATGGCTGTGACAAACAGGAATCAAACTAAAAGATCTATTGGTTCATCCTGGCCTTAAATTCTCCAAATCTATGAAATTTCTTAGAGCTTTGACTTCCTCATCCTAGATTTTATATTGCTTCTCTCTGCATTCAGTTTGATGTTTTAAATGCATGCCTGAAGGCCAGAGGCTTTTTTTTTTTTTTTTTTTTTTTTTTTTAACACTAACTGGAAGCTGAAAACATTTCTGTTTGTCCAAACCTGGAAAAATGCGGAAAGATTATATTACCAAAGGGAGAGAGAAAAAAAAGAAGATGAAGGAATACCGTGTACCCAAGAAAACAGGGGCAAGAATGCAGGAATGTAAATGTCTTACAGGCTGTTACTAGGATTTTGGATATAAAAGTGAGAAAGAAAAGACTGAAGAGTTGGAAAGGTATGAAAAGATACAGTCTATTTAGACTAGAAATTGTCCTCCCTAGATTGCTAAGGTGACAGGAAAAAAAAATATGAAAAGAAGGTGATCATATTTGTTTTAAATCTGAAAGTTTCCACTAAAATGCCTGTCTCTCTATAATCGTTTTTTTTTTTTTAAGAAAGTGCCTTGGGGAATTACTAGAAAAATGAGCTTTATTAAGTGTTCATGGCCATCTGAACTACCCACCCATCCAGTATAAATGTGTTCTGGCAAAATAAGTGTTTGTGTTGCCATGGCCTTTCCCATGATGTTATTTTCTTAAGCAAAGGCATTTTTCTAGCTGAGATCTTAACAAGGACACAGGCAGAATGCCACGATTCAGTCCTTGAAGAGAAAAATAATGATTTGCAGGGAATGGTGAAGGAAAGAGACAGTCTCTGACCCCCTCAGAGGGGATAGAGCAGGAGACTTGGATGTCTGGTGGTGACTCTTTCGCCCAACAGAAGCAGTGATGCCTTCCCCTTGTCACTCCAGTTCTGTGGGAGAGTAGCACAGCCCCCACCAGCCCTGCAGAAACACCCACAGGCCCAGTGCTAAGATTCTCCTGTAGCATCCTCAGTGTAGGGAAAATCTCTCTTTAAAAAATAGCAACTTGGTTGTTATTTGCTTCGCAGATCACACGCCTCAGACACAGCTTTACTGAGATCTGGTCACAGGGCCTAGCCCTGTACACAGGTACAGGGACTCTACACAAAAATACTTCCCCAAGGTCTATGTGGATCCATATAGGATATCTGCAAGACAGGAGATTTGAACAGGTTTATATATTGGATCTTTGTCTTCTTTTGCTCTGAAAATCATCTAGGGAAGATCCTGCCAAAGGGTTTCACATGATTTTCTATCCTTTGGCAAGTTTACATTGTTTAATGATTTATATTCTAGTTTTAGATTAATATCAAAGTATTTTATCATAAAAACTAGTGGGCTGGTCACATAAGCATTGAACAACATTGTTACATAGTTAGTGTAAGTCACAGCAACTAAAGCAACTAAACTTAATTTTCTTCATAATGCAAACCACTTCATGAGATTGTGACCAGTACATCTTCTATTCAAAGCAACGCAGTCCACATCTCGCTGGTACCTGAATGCAGCACCATTTTAGTAAACAGATCAATTCCAGAACTATGGCGAAACAAAGAAATCAACATGGAAAACTTTTTTTACCTTTAAATAAAATTGATTAGCTGGAAACTAAGAAAGCAAATAGCGTTTGATAGAAATAACAGAATATACTAGATCTTTACTCCAAAAATATGTAATGTGTACCCGTAGCTGCTAAGATCCATTTAGTCTTATGCTCCAGCACTGAGATTACTTTTAGAAATGCCAGGAGCAGAGCTCTGCTCAGTCCTCTGGGAAACAATTCCTCAGCCTACCACCTCGCAGTGGAAGTTCTTCCTGTTCAACTCATAAATTACCTGCCATGTCATTAATCATGTTAAAGTATCTCCAATAACTCTTACTTGTCTTTCATATTCACACCCACTGGAAAAAATCACAAGACATCTAAGTCAAAGCTGCAGGTCCATAGAAAGGAAAACTAGAGCTTTCATAGCAAGCTTGAATCCAGCTTGCTTTATGCAACTAATTCCAATGAAATTAAAAGACTATTTAGGGGAAGGAAGCAAACTTATACCATTAAGTAACACAAGTCATATATTTGATTTTTTTTTAGTATGACCTTTTGAAAATTAGATTAGAAAGAGAATTCCAAGTTAAAATTGAATCAATTAAGTCTCTTGCTTTTGCAGTTCGGGAGGGATGTGTCTGATGCATGAAGCAATACTGGAACTACGTGTTGCAGGATGTGTCTGACTTGTGGTCCTAAGCAGGCTTAGTTGTCACAGTGTGGTGGAAGAAGTTTACAACCTCCATGCAGCAAGAAATTGATTAACCTGGAAAGTGAGTCCAGAGCAGATGGAAAGGGAACCAGCTGCAGGGGATGACAAGGCTGCCAGGAGAAGAGCAAGAACAACTCAGAGTATAACATCACCTAGAAGGAAGCATTTATGAGCTAGAGAGCCACTTTCCCCAGTTATTTGCTAAGATAATTGCACTAAAGAGACCTCAATTTTATCTGATGCAAGACTGGAACAGTTTTCATAGTTTAGGGACACATACAACTGCATGCTACTGCTTTGTTCAGAGCAGATTAGAAAGTGATGATCCAGTCCTCATTGTGGTTTTCCCATCATTAAATAAACGAAGGCTTAACAAAATACAAAAACTATATTTAGCCTAATTATAACACCTTAATTATAGATTAATACCTTTAGGTTATGCAGTTAAATTTTGCAAACCTTTATAAAACACACTTTGAACCATTATGACCTAGTTTGTGTTTATGTTCAGATACTGATGTAAGCTGAATTGCAATAGTGCAGTTCTATCTCTCATGTTTTAGAAGAGAGTGATCTGGTAGTGTATTTCACTTTGAATCAGCAATTGAATAGCAAAAGTTTACGTTTAGTATTTGTCCACTGCTTTTTAAATATCAAAGGGCTTCTTCCAATATATGTCGTAAATAGTGTAAGAATGACTGTTACCCTTGGCCTATCATAGAGAGGTACTATTCACATCCTGTCTTTGGTGGAGTGAAGTCATCTGTTGAAATTCATAAACAATATGCCATTAATTTCTTGTATAAAACTGAAGACAGCTGGTAACACCCAACAGTAATTCATTTAGCACGGTGGGACTTAACTTGGGAGTGGAGGGCTTCCCAATGCCTGTGACATGCTTCTGCCAAAGATTGTCATCTCTACTGCAGGGACAGTTGAACTGCATGCAAAAATGCTTACAGATCACCACATGCTATAACGTAAGCAGAATCAGTCCTGATTTATAGTGGAGCGTTTTAGAAATGGCTGGATGGATTATTCAGGTTTCCCTGTTGTGGGGCATAAAGAGCAATCAGACAGACAGGTAGCTGAGGGCCACCATCAGTTAAATCTGCCTATGTTTGTGAGTCAACACCTTCACATATTAGGGGGGTAGATGCTGAACTTTAAAGGAAAGTACAAATATTTGTCATGGCAAGTGGCAATCGCTTGTCTGCAGCAAAACATGATACGTACCCAAAAGTTTGGTTGCATGTTGAACATTGCCTCCAAGATTTTAAAAGGCCAGAGAACTGGCAAAACTATCAGACAGGTGTGAGTTATGGAAATGTTGTGATGGAGTTCATACATTTTTATCCCTGTAAAGATTGCGACATGACCAATGTTCTTGTGCAAATTCTGTGTTTGTCCTTTGGGTCAGAAGGACTGAAAGACTTCTGCCAGACTGTTCAGTTGTTGGTCAAAAGTTGGAAGAGCTACCAGAATATGCTCCCCTAATACTTATGAATTATATAATTTCAAGTATCATATTGCCAGCATTTTAGATAGTGCTAAGGCATCTGAACGACTGGTATGATCCAGAAATTAACTACATTGCAAATCTGATCAGTTACTGTGAAGTTACAACTGCCTTAGTACAGTGTGGTTCCTCAGCTGATGTCTCTGGCAAGTGATCTCTGATTTCAAACTCTTAGAATTTGAGAATGTGGATCGGAAATCTCCAGTGCAGTAGAGGATAGTCAACTGCACTGATAATGTGTTTAAGATGAAATCTTGGCTCTGCTGAGGCCAATGCAAGTTTGCAACTGCTAATTAATAATAATAACATACAGTCGAGCAAGGGTTGTTTGTTGGGTTGTTTTTTGTTTGTTTTTGTTTGTATGTGTGTTTGTGTTTTTTTTTTAGTTAATTTTGCCCTAAACCAAATTAGCTGTCAAGGTGTTACCAGTTCTGGGAAGCAGTGAAATCTCGTTCTTCTCTCTATGGGATTTCCTGGTATTGCATGAATGAAAAAACAAAGAAAACATGCTCTATATCTTGGAACCTTCAGAAAGGGACTGAGGCCAGAGAAAGCACCTGCTCCTTTCAGGAGATTTTGGTATGGTTATGAGGCTGGGAGACTCGTTTGAGTTCACATTTTATCCGAGACATCAATTACAAGATTAAGCCACTGCAGGTCATGTCAGTGTTGCTAGGCACTAGACAGCCACGCTTCTTGGTTCTGGGCCGTTGTGCAGAGCCTGCCTTGGGAGATGTCCCAAGGATACCCACTGAGCATGAAAGGAGCGCTCAGCCAAGAAAAGCAGAAAAAAATGTTCTTCTGAACTGGGGGGAGGGATGCTGTTTGTTTTCTGGTTTTACTCCATAGAAGCCCAAGAAAAGGAACCAAAAAATGAAAAAGCAGGAGGACTGAACCTGGGGGAAGGGGAGTAAAAGTATCTTTTTACGTCAAGAACTGCCAGAGCAGACCACTTTTTAAACCTTGGAAATTCATTATTCTTGGTCCAGCTGGCAGTCTGTTAGGAGAATCCTCCTGAGTCCTGGGTATCCTGGCAAGTTTGGAGAAGTGCAGGTTTTCCCATTTCCACTATTGCAAGAGTAACAGTTTGCTTGCCAGAAACACTGACTAGGGGAAAGCTGCATATCTGCCACTAGAGCAAGGACAGAGAGAGATGAGCTGCTGCTTCAGGGACCCAGAGGGGAGTAACTGGGCTTGTGAGGCCAAGAGTCTGTCAATGTAGGCATTGAAGACAGTTTGCTAACTGCATTATGTTTGTTTTCACAAAGATTCCCTCAAAGTGCAGTATTAGTCAAAGCCTCTGCTGTAATTTACAAGTTTTCCAAAGGTTAACTGCTCTCTGCCAGAATAAATTGGTTTTTGTCTCATCATTTCCTGTAGAGCTTTCAAAAGCAGGACATAAGCATGTCACCAGAGCCACAGGAAAGGGGTGGTTAGTCTTGCCTGGCAGCCCTTGAAAACCCACGTCCTCCCTGATACTTTTTTGCCTAACTCTGTTTGAAAACATGTCACTGAAAGGTGCTTGCAGGCAGTAGTCATTGCTCTGTATTGCTTCAGTAAAAATGCCCATCCTGGCAAAAAGCAGAAAGACAAACTGATGCTGCCTGAAGAAAACAGTATCAGCCATGGACTTTTTCTGATGGGAGCAGAGATTGTAACTCTCAAGGTGAAGTGAAGGCTTTGCCTCTTCCCTGCCTTAGTTGATCCCCTTCTCTGTGCTAAAGTGTGCCTTGAAATTCCGATGAGACCAGGAGGTCCTTGTCTGTATTATGTGTATTCTTTTCAGTGCTTTCTGGTAAACAGAAAGACAGTCCATATGAGCAGTTACCTCTCTCTTACCACTTTGCCTTTCAAGGCATTTTGGTTTTAAAGTTTTTTGTCCAGGTGAAGGCATATCTGCATGCACCCACTAACCTCTATAACTGTGCATATATACATATCTTTTTAGAATCGTATATAGAGTGGAGATAACTAGAATAATAGAAAGAGATAGTCCTGGAACCTTAACACAGTATTTTTGTTTCCTTGAAAATTATTTGCAGATTTGCGGAAGAAAAACGTGACTTCACAAAGACTACAGATTCCTACAAGAGGTCATAGGAAAAAGATTCCTACTTGATGCACTTCCCACTTCCTTTAACTTCCAACCAGCTTCTTGCGAAGCTGAACAGTAACACTTAAACACTGGCATACACATGCAGATTTCATTTAGAGTTTTCAGAGGTCAGTTCTGAGCAACTATGTGCTTTGGAAATCCATTTAGGAACACAGACACTGTTCTTAGTAAGCAAATGAAAATGGACAGTTATGCCTCTAGCTGAATATTCCACAAAATTATGGAGAAGTCCACACCTAAATAAGATTAGCATTGAGTATCTTGATATTCTGGGATTCTATATATTTTATAACTTCTTAGATACATTTAATTTATTCTTGTGTTAAAAGGTATCTTTAGCTAGATATATCATCTCCTCAACACTTCTTAGATCTTCTGGATATGTAGCATGACCATTGTGTGCTATTTGAACTTATTTTTCTGAATAACTTTTATTGCACAAGGAACCCATGCCACTGTTCTGTAGAAATGTATCCAACACACTGTGTTCCCCTGCAGACTACTGGTTTCTTCCCTGAGAACTTTCTACCATACGTTCTCTAATCTGTGCTATGTCTAGCCTGTCCCATTCTACTTGACTACCTGCTCCTCATTTCCACTCTTCAGGTTTTTGACCTCGCTTAGCTCTTTTTGTTTCAGATGTCTACATCTTCTCATTTAGAGTCTGAACCCTGAATGTTTTTTATCCAGACAGTCCCAGTTCTCCCACCACACCCCAGTTGTCAGCACAGACATAGGCAACCACTCCCCATGGCAGCGTAGCAGAGTGGGCATGAACCGCATAGAACTGCTTGGCTCAGGGACCAGCGATTGCTCCTTGGAGGACATGACATAATCCATAAAGGTGCAGCCTGTTTGCATCCTCTTGTCTCCCAGTCTCCCTTGTTTGCCGTTCTCGCCTTAATGTGACTGCTGGTAACCGTTTCCTTGCCCAGGGAGTCCCACCACCTTGCAAAATGAGAGTCGCATACGTAGAAGTACAGGAAAAAAACACAATCTGTCACCAAGCCCAGGAAGAGAAAGGCATTTCTAAAAGAAATAGATAAGTGATCTAATCAGGGAGAGAGATGTCCCCACAAGCTCATGGACTGTGCCATCATACACATTCAGCTTTTTAATTCTGTAATTACTTGCAGATATTTAGTCAAGTACAGCTGTATTGCAGACTGAGATTGCCCATTTCTGGGTTATCTGTGTAGCCAAATTCTTCATAGGTGGCAGCGAGGCAAGAAAGTAATTGTAATTCAGCATTTGGAAAGTTGGCATACACTTTTATGTCAGCTTCCATTTTTAGCTAAATGTTGTTTCAAAAATCTTACGTGTTAGACAAGGATGAAAATAACTTTAATATTGGGGGAGCTTTTCAGACAGGAGTCAGCAGAAACAAAAATCCTACTCTATCTCTGCACAGTATAAGCAATATTTAAATATTCCAGGCATTTTCACAGCAGTCTCAGTTGGAGGAAATCTGAACAGAATACAGACCATAACCTTTCTAATGGCATTTTAGATTTGTTGAACACATTGACAGTTAGCCAGTTGTCTGACAATATTACAGGAAAGGGGTTAGGTCAGAATGACCCAGACACATGCAGGAAAACCATTACCTTCTCAAGGCATTCTGCTTGGAGTAATCTTTTTGAGACCTACAGCAAGGAATGGATCATATCACAAAAGCGAACTTAGGAGGGAACACCTGCTCTAATGAACACTACAAATGAGCAGAGGTGTTGATACTCCCCGCTTTGTTGCTCCAGAGAAAGAGCCCTAAAAGGCTGAATGCTGTTTAAGTGGAAAAGCTTGACAGCATGTGTCTGGGAAAGTAATTGCCTTCTGGCTTAGGATAACACTGTCAGGCAATACCGCCTCAGAGTACCAGTATGTGGGCTTTTGGGCTGTGTGGGAAATGCTGTGGTTCCAAAGTACAGTATCACTTTCAGACGGGGAAGTAGCAGCTGTGAGGGAGATAACTGAGCACAGTTATTACCGGACTGTGCTGAACAGATTAAAACAGCAGGCTCTAAAGCTATGCCATGGCCTGAAAGCTGTCGTTTGGTACAGTTCCATCCCGGCTATTTCGGGGACAAGAGCACTCTAATCAGCCATCTAATTAGTCATGTCTGTGACACTAAATGAAGTCCCAAGAAATCCAGAGCAAAACACTGCGTGTGTCACAGTAAGCAAAAATATTTTTCTCATCCTCCTCTGGATTCCTAGGCAGTGAGCTAAATCACGTTTGCTTTCCTTTGCCATCCACTTCTAACACAGAAACAAAACAACCACTCTTCTGTTGCAATGTGTGTGAGGTACCTGTAATCACCATACTGATAGTAATTGGCATTTGCTCTGGTCACCTTTAAAGTCATGCTAACGAAAACTGATTTTCCTACTCACACATTGGAAGAAACACAGCATCTGGAGGCAAGATCGTGTTGTCAAGCATCCCAGGAAAGCTTTAATAAATCCTCATGCACCAGTGTCTGCCTCCCTGAGAGCTGGCAACAGTAGGCTCCATGCTCCAGAAGAACAGTTTGTCACATTCTCTGCGCTCATGTCCTCTCAATGTGCATCAACAATTCCATGAGGAGGAAAAGGAAGGCTTATCAGGCTAGGGAGCAAGCTAGCACACGTTGATTGCACAGTCATGTGATAGCCAAAGGTATTTGCTGTTTTTTTCTGAACAGTTTGCTTTCCTTTAGTGCTTCAGCTAAGCACTTCTCGTTAGCATGCATAACAACCCCAGAAACCTGTAAGACAGGAAATAGAAAATACTGAAGTAAGAGGAAGACCTAGGGAATACAGATTGCAATTCCTCAGGTGTGGGCTTTAGTCAGGATGCTGGAATCCATACAGGATGCCTAACAAACTCGTTAATGATGACATGGTTTAATGTCTTAAAGTATCTCCAGCAGCCTGTTGCCATGCATTACAAGTTGGTCCCTTATGGAATCAGCAGAAATTGCTCACTCTTCTGAAGCATTAGCACACTGCCTGCTGTGCTGGTTCAACTGGGTGTTGTCCATCCGTCACTCGCTAGCTGGTGAGATGAGATTGGAGTCAGAGACTTCAGAACAATAGAATGTCTTTGTCTAGTAACCTCTGTCTGCACAACAAAAACTGCCATAAAGACTTCAAGGTAATTGAAATCTACCAAAATAGTTCTAAGAGGATGGCTTGCAGTTTCATAAGATATTACATGTTTTCACTTAGAAAAACCTGAAATCTGTGCCAGGAAAACTAAAATAAAGAACCTCAAAATCAGATTAAATAGATACCAGTGAATTTTCCAGGACCCTTTCATCTTTCATTTTCTAACTTGTTAATACAAATGCTTCTGCAAGAAGGAGGTCAGTACCAAGAAGAAAGTTGTAGTGTTTGTGACTTGCTCAGCTTTAATGCTATGTTATTTAACTGTTGTTTATAAACCACTGATAAAACTAAAGACATACTTGCCTCAATATCTTCCTTAAGATGTTGCCAGTGTCTTTAAGTATGTACCAAGATTTTATAACCCAAAATACGTATGCATCAGTTGATCTATGTATGTTATCATTTGACAGCATTGTCATAAAACACTGGTTTTAGCGTCCCTATTCCTGCTTTACTTATTTTAATTTTTGTTATTCTGGCAAACATGGAACTTGTCTGAAAATATTCAGGTTCTGATGTAAGTGAGAATCACAAAAATCATAGGTTCCAAATGACTACGAGAACTACAAGATGTCTTGATTAACCCAGATCTACCAGCATGAATGTTAGCTTTTTCATTGTTCTCTAATATAGGACAGTACAAAGAAAATATGCTTATTATATTGGTGTAAGACGTTTTGATAGTTTGTAGACGTTGCATTTCTACTTTTTTTTCTGTACTGTATGGCATTGCTGTCTACCATACCATTTGGTAGTTACATAATTGTTCCCTCTCAGGCATACAAACAATGAGGTCAACTTGAGTCATGTCAAATAACAAGAGCAAATACCACATATGAAACCATTTAAGATAACGAGTCATGTGATCAAATATATTACCTCTTGCCTGGATTTTCTGGATCATACTAGGAGTGTGTTAGAATACACAAAAGCTACAGAGCTTACTAGCTGACTGTTTTGCCTATGATAAGCTACTGATGAGCAGTTTATTGCAAAGTATTTAATACAGACAAGCTAGAACTGAAACTTACCTTCCTCTAAATCATTATGCTTCTTCTTTAAACTGACCTTTTCAAGGCAAAAACCTATGTTTTCCTGCAGAAAAAAAATATGATAGGGATGAAGGTTTAATTTTATTTCAGTTGTTTTAATAACATTCAGCTATGTTACATTTTAAAGCTGCCTAATTATCAGATGTAACATCTGGGATACAGTTCCTATCAGACTGTGTTTTATCCAAACTGGGCACAGATACAAGAAAGTGTTATTTGTATTTATTAACTGGAACATAAAGAGAAAGGTCAACACTTTCCCTATTCATCCTTCATCAGCAGAGATGCTGGTGTAAAAAAAGATGGTAAAACTCCTTAATCAACAAAAAACTTGTGACTACAAAAATATGTAAGACACATGAAAACAAAGAATAAACTTCTTATCCAAGCATTTTTTTCTTTTATTGAATATCACTCAGTTCAATCATACTCTTGGGGCACATCACAGACCTCTGCTGTTCTTAACTGAAGTCAAAAGAAGTGGTTTCTCTCTTGCTACAGTGGTTGACAAGAAGACAAGCATTAAAACACTCTTCCTAAATAAACAGCAATTAAGAGAAAGCAGAACATGATTAAAATAGTTCCCCTGAATATGTTTTATTCCACTCTGCAGCACCCTTGAAGCAGTTAAAGTGGCTAGTTGCTGCCGTGACCTTCCCAGCTATTTTCATAGTAGTTACAACTACTGGCCCACGAACCCAAGTTGTTCTGCCTCGCGTCCAGAGATTTTGTGAGTCTTTCTCTTGCTATCTACACCACAAGGCCTCACAAAGTAAAGCTAACTCTCTTCTAACCTTATGATCCCAGAGTGATTTAAGCAGCTACTGGAGGGTATGTGGATTTATAGCTAGAGCAATCCTGTTGATGTCTCTTACTGTGTAGACCTGTATGTTTCTATACCTAAGTGCTTGCATTAGCCAGTTTTACAGTCCTCTGCTACAGCACTGGCACCATTCATGCTCCCAGCATAGCACAATAGGGTGATTTTCTTGCACAGAGGGAATTCTCAACACAGAAGCTTTATTCATAAGAACGTAAGAAGTGTCTGACTGGGTCTGAGCAGTAGAGTGTCTAGGCCAATGTGCTGCCCCCACTGTCCTGTGGCGAAAGAAGGAGATACTGCTTAGGCACAGCCTGTGAACCTGGCCTCTTCCCGGGGTCTGTTCTCCTCATGCTCTCCCAGCATCATTGGATTAAGGAGTTTAAATGGTACCCCCCTGCCTATGCCCTGCAGTATCTGTTTTGGTACTGTTATCTGGTAGATTTTCTCATTCCTTTCTGGACTTGCTGATGCTGTCTACCTCCACAGCCTCACAGGACAAGAAATTTACTAGCTGCTGTGTAAAAAAAAAGTTGGTTTTTTTTTTTAAGTTTTAAACCATTTCCCTACTGGTTTCAATGAGTGCCCTGCCCCTTAGTTCTGGTGTTGCAGGATTGGGTGAGTGACGCTTCTGTGTTCACCATCTTAATGAGTTTGTAACTTTAATCATAACACTCCTCAGCCTTGTCTCTCCAAATTGAAGAGTTCTGGCCTTTTTAGTATCCCCTCAGAAAGCAACCACTCCATCCCCTCGAACATTTTTATGCTTCTCTCTGCCTTCTGTAGATCCGCTGTGTCCTTCTTGAGATGTAGAGGTCCGAACTGTGCACCAGACTCAAGGTGGAGGTGCACCGAGATTTTGTATAGTGCCAGACTGACCCACACATTCTCAGTTACCTTCCTGATGATGTCCAACATATTGACTTCTGGCTACTGCTAGGCACAGGCAGAAGATCATTTTTCCCTCCTTGGCATCTCTGATTTGGCTACAGCTCCTCTCAGCAGTTAACTGCAGTGCTTCACCTTATTTGCAGCTTTACCTGGGGCCTTACAAATTTAGGCAGAGGGAGGCTGCTTTTCTAGCCTGGGAACATGACTGATGCCTGTCTGGAGGCAAGGAAGAAAAGATACAGATGGTCCAAGCCTACCATTTCCATACAACATTTCCATTTTCATGTTGTAACCATTCATAACAGAGTATATAACGTGTAAACTGGATGGGCGAAATGAACTAATTAGTATGTCACTGTATATCCAGTATAGAGCAAATTTAACCAGCACTGAATCCAAACCAGAGGTAAATCAAAAATACACTGTTTCACCTGTTTTAAACCCGTGAAAGGGCTGGATGTTTTAAGTAGGCATCACATTGTATATAACTTATGAAGAAATTCTACAGTCAGAGAGATGAGAAGAAATATTTTGTTGGAAGATCCTTTCTTCAATGCCTGCTTTTGTTATTCAGCGGTATTAAAAATAATAATAATAAAAAAAACTTCACATAAGCCCAGAGATCTTCACAATCTTTTACAAGATCTCTCTATTGTCTTTAGCTTCAACAGGTAGAATTTGAAGAAACCTTTCATACCAGATATACTACTTCCTTGTGCAAGTGTCGTTGGATTATCTGTTAAAATAGAAACATTTTGCAGTGGGTTATTCATTAAAATAATACTGGTATTATAATAAGTATATATAGCATAATTATAGCAGAGTAAATGTGATTGTGATTTCAATCCAGTATAAAAATGTCATTGCAAAAAAAAATCCCTTCTGTTGTGTCAGCTATACGAACAACTTCAGTTGTGTGACTGCAGAAGCTGACAGCTCACACCTACCTGCTACTGAGGGGCTGCATTGTTTATGCCTGAGTTAGATAAATGGGAGGTCAGTCTGATTCATCACACTGTTCTAACTCCTGCCTTTTAAAAATCTCTGTCTAGAAATGGAGAGCATGTGCCCATCTCTCCATTCATGAATGCTCCTGAATAGGCAGTGCTGGTCTTTCTAACTTAGCCTTCTTTACTCACCAGTGAACAGGTAACCCTGTAACACTCAAGGCGCCAGTGTTCTCCTTTGATCCCTTCATGTCACACCTTGAAAACCTTCTTTTCTCCAAAAATGCTGCTGTGGTCACAGCTCTCTTGATAGCCCACGGCAAAAGTGGTGCTGGAATAGAGGAGGAATCTAGGCATCCACTGGGTAAAGTGTAAACCCTGAGCTGGCTCTGAATAACAGAAAGAACAAGATGGTTTCCTTTCTCCATCCCCTCAGAATCTGTAGAGGCATTGTGCTGTTCCGGCTTTTTGTGAGTAAAGCTGAGGAGGAATTGAAAATTTGAGCCTGGGCCTTACTCAGCATACTGAGTAACCAGCCCAGGCCAGATATGAAATCCGTTTAAATGCAGGCTTTCCTGCTGGCAGCAGCACTGTGCCACTTTGGCATCCAGCAATAATTTTAAATGAGAGTGATTTATTTTTTTTAGAAGACAGCAGATGGCAGCAAAGTTGTACAGATGTGCCAGACTAGTAGAAGAAGAAAAATATCTTGGTACACAAACTCTAACAACATTCCATGGAAAAAACGTATCATTTGTTTCTGTCTGTCTTGCAGTGTGGTTAACACAATAAATCAGGTTTAATGGCCCTTGTGCACTTGCAATATGAGTTTTTTTCCTCTGTTATCAGGAGTTAATGAAATCAGACTGGGGCAAGATGATGTGAGTAATCGCTCAGCAAATCATCTTTGTCTCTGCAGGACTCACTTCTTTGTGCAAATCTTTTTATACCCTTCATTAAATAGATACTGATTACCTTGTGCAAATATTATCACGAAGTACTAGGCTGTCTGTGTGTGCGCCCTGACTGATGCAGGAGCTCTGACTGCCAATCTCTGCTGTAAACTCTGTACACCACTCACTGTCTCATTTGAGTTGCTTGTCTGGATATGTCCTTTTCTGAGGCTTCAGAATAGGTGACGAGATTTAAAAAAAAAAATAGAGAAGAGGGAGGGGAGGAAGGAAGTGCTGCTATATAAAGTCATAGCGTTTAAAACACTCCAAAATCCTACTCCATTAAATAAATAATGAAGTCTGGGTTTTGGAAAAGAGCACTGGAAGTTTCTGGGATTTGATGCCTACTCATGAATGCATTTAGCACTGCACTTCATACATGTATGTTTGCTGAAGCTGTCATTACCAGCAGTACTGCATCCACTTATGAGGAGCAGCAATGATCATACATTGTTGAACTCGTTTCAGAAATGAACAGAGTCTGGATTTGTTACCTCTTTTTGATAGAGTTCCTGTCCCTTACTTCTAATTTTAGCACTTTTGTCAGTCTTCAAAAACAGAGCTTACAAATAAATGACGTATAAAGCGTAGCTTACGGTACAATCTTTCAGTGTAGAAATAGATATGTTTTTGAAAGAAAGCTGTGGCTTAGGCTTTTTTTTCCTGCTGAAGGCACTAGAGGTTTTGTTTCAATTAGATGGGATCAGTCTCAGGCCTGGGATTTGGTGCTGAGATTCCTATCTGGCTCACCAGTTCATCACCAACGGAGCGTCTGATGTCTGTAGGCAGTAAGGAGACTAATGATATATGCCAGTTGCATATTTTTCGTGTTGTTTATCAATGAAGGGCCAGACTATGAATTTGTTCCTTATGCAGAATGGGATGCAGAGCTGCACAGCCCCAGGAAAAAAAAAAAACGACTTAGAAAAAGGGACTTAGAAATCCATCATTTTTTCCTTGGCTCTAGAGAGAACAAATATACTTTACAAGGTGCAGCTGTCTTCTTCCAGTGTGCAGGCTCGGATCTGCTCCTGAGTCCTTCCATTCAGACAGGGAAGTGCAGTGGCCTCTGAGGGCTTCCTGAGTCAGGTCATGTAAGGGGAAATGAGGAACCCCTGCACCCTTTAGTCCTCTCCTGTAACAGCAGGGGATGGATTACACGGTGGCCTTTTGGTCTTTGGGTGTGTGGGCTTCATGATAACTCCTGTGGCAGTAACCACCTATTAAAAGGACAATAATCATGTTTGTTTGATGAACTGCTTAGTTTGCTCCTGAACTAACAGATAAGATCCATTATGTTTGTTATCCTGTTTCTGCCAATACTACTGGACATCAGAGATTAAGACCCAGACATTTGTTTGTTTGTTATTACACCATGTTAGGAAAGCGTGAAGAAAATATTAACAGTTTTATAATTGCTGGAATAGCTACATGTAATTTGCAAACTGGCGTCTGGAAGGTGGTAGTGAACTGAAAGTGCTGAAGGAATATTTATTGTGCAAACATATTTTGAGAGCCGGTATTTGTTACAAAATATTTGACTTCAGCTGGGTTGGACTGGTCTTGCCTGATTTTGCAAAATATCGGGCTTTTGTAAGTGGACAGAAGACAAGAAGTTCTAGTTAAACTTTGTCATCTTTCAGACTGAGTCAAAAGTTTTCATTTGGCCTCCTCATTGCTGTTGTTGTTGCTGGGAATTTTGAAAGCAAAAAACTCCAGTCTTATCAAATCATTCACATTGATTCTAGTTTTAATGGAACCATTTGGTTTTCATTTGGAGACGGGACACTTATCAAGCGCCTTGACTAGTGTGTTGTAAAAAGGGTTTTACATAGCAATGTTCTTTACCTCATGAACAAATTATGCTCCCTCTCCTCATGAAGGATATAGGGCCCTGTTCCAAAGAATTAAGTATTTAAAATTAAAGCAATTTCTAAATAGACACAAATTATTTGGTGAAGAAAGTCTTCCTTAAGAAATATTTGGATAATAAAAGCAAACCCTTGTGAACACAGTAAACAAATTTTAGTAAGGCGTAATTGGATTTAGTTATTGGTTGTACTCAGTCATGTTGGAATTTTTTCTCCTGATGCCTGTGTGCTCTCCACTACTCAAGTATGATGTGAGATAATATAAAACGGTGTATTGACGGCACAAGGAAAATATTTGGATGGCTGTCTGGAGTTGCCATTATTGGCTTTAATTACAACTTGCTGTCCTTTGGGTACTAAATGAGCCAGAAAAGGCTTCATATGTGCCAAAGTATTCATTAGTATTCCCCTTTCTGTCATTGTACTTGAAGAAAAAGTTTATATCTGGCACCTGACTGCAGTTCTTACTAGCACGGACCAAGATGCTTTGCAGATTTTGATAATCATCTGCAAGTACACCAGTGTCTCTACTTTTTGGTTACAGTAGAAGTCGTTCCTAGGTAACAGTGGCAGAACTCTTTGACGGCTTTCTGATGTATTCGGAGAACAAACATCTTTTCCAGTCCTCCACGTTACATGGTTGCTTAAAGTAAATTTTGTGGCACCTTCTGGAGAAGGTATAATTAATAATTAATAATGGAGAAATATAATTACCTGGTTCCGTCTTCCAGGCGAGGGGACCTGTACTAGGATTTTATGGGAAAGTGCTTGTTTATCAGCATTTTAGGCCCCTTGCCACCATTCCATATAGCACAAATAATGGAGCCGCAAAAGTCTTTCTGATATAAAAATAACCCTTGGAATCTATTTTGGTAATAAAAATTGTCTATAGCGAAGTCCTTTTTGTTTGCCATGGGGTGTCTCTAGGGTAGGCGCAAAGCAAAATAATACTTCATAAAGAATAAGGGTAGGCACAAAGCAAAATAATACTCATAAAGAGTAATAATATTCATAAAGAATATTCCATGAACTCTCCTGACACTTCACCGTGGAGGCTCTGCTGAGAATGGTGACCACTCCTTTGGCATTTGCTCTTGGATAGACTGATGCACAAGGATGAATTCCTGCTCCAATACATATTTACCGTTGCAAAACTTTTTTTTTTTTTTTAATTTAGAACCTCGTTTGAACTGAGCTTATAGCCATGCTTCAAGTAGCCTTTGAAATGCTGGCTTGTAAGGCACCAGGCTGTTCTTAGAACCTGATACCTTAACTAAGGTGTTGTGTAAACAGATGCTACTGATTTTGGAGGCATTTGATGCCATCTCCCACTTCTTATCTGTCACATTAGAGCATAGACTGGCCTTGACCTCAGCACCCAGCTCTTCTTAAACTTCTAGGCCTTTGTGAGGAAGCTTGCTCTCATGGGCTGACAGTCTGTGAGCGCTGGGAGTCAGCGGCTCATTTTCATCCCTGAAGGCCAAAGGGCTGCATCTTATTTCTGTGTTTTTTCCTGGTCTCACGGGCTTGTTCTCGCCGAGACCCTGGGGGGTTCAAAGCACTAACACTCCTCAGAGATTTTAATCAAGTTCACATACAGATTTCAGCTACTGTTTGAAGGTTCATGCCCAGCGTTTTGCGTTCTGGGATGTTTGTAGTGAAAAGATGCGTTAGCCAGGGTTCTTCAGTAATGTCCCCTGCATGGGCAGGAGGAAGAGCTCTCACCTGGGCAGATCTCACCTGGGGCAGGCGCAGAAATGGGTGAGGAGGGAGAATGCCGTCTCTATTTATTTTAGCCCTTACCGACCAGTTCCCCAAGACCTGGAACTGTATCTGGGATATGGACATAGCTGTGCAATGGAAAGGAGTCCCTGCTTGCACTGTTGTTCTCCCCCAGCCTATCTGCCCTGTAGGTTAGATGAAACACTTGGTTCTTGTTTTCAGCTCCATTCCTCCTTCCATTCAGAAAACATGCTGTCTTCCAGGCACAGGGCTTCCCACTACTTTCTGGTGTGTCTGGTTCAGCAGTGCTGGTCTTTATACCTTAACAGACATTATGGTTTTCACAATTTGCGGGGGTGGGAGTGGGGGAATCTTTTCTTTAGTTCCTGTTTATTGCAACTATGGAGTTTTGCTTCTCCCTACAACCACGGCAGGTGGTGCTCTTGATCCTTCCAAATGGGAATTGCACTTACGAAGCTCCAGGAAGGTCAGAATTATGCCATGCAGCACCAGCTTGCTGATTTTAACCCTGTGTGGTTAGGCCATGGATCTTTCAGCTTTGAGTGAAGTGATTTTTTATCAGTGAAAGGGAAAGGAGGGAAAAAAGGTATTTTAAGTGGGGACTGGTTTTTGGCAGTAAAAGAAGAGGAGATCAATACAAACAAAGGTGGCTGGTTGGTATATACATACTTAACCACTCTGTAGTCCAGTACGTCCCAAGTGTAGATGATAAAGATGCTAGGTGTGTAACCCATAAATAAAATATTGTAGCTGTTAAAGTGTAGGGCTCTGTGGAGGTCCTTTTAGTTGTGTTATGTACTTCAGTAGGATTGTGCTTTCACCTACACCTTGTAATTTCCCACTGCAAGCACCCCAAAACTAGTAAGTAGCAACTAGCCTAATTTGAAGACCTTTAATGATTTCAGAATAGCCACTTGCTTGTCTCTCAGCTGGCAGCTATAGTCTACATTGAAGATCATGTGATTGCTGTCATCCCTTGTCAGCTAAACGGGTGGTATTTGGAAGTCTGATACATTTCAGTCCATACTTCTGCTAGGTCTTAAGTTTTTACCCATCCTATTTCTACCACTTACAAAATCTGGACCAGAAAGGCCATCAGCAACAGAGACACAGATTCTCTTCCAGCTGTTAACAAACAGATGGTGATTAAAACTGGCAACTGTCAACATATATTCCTTAAAAACAGAATAAAGGAAAATAAAACAAAAGAATATTTCAAATGGAAAACCCACCTCTCAAGATTCCCAGATTCTTAGTTGAAAATGTTTAGGAAAGCAGCTGAAAAATAAGCAATTCTGAGCAGAACTTCAAAACTTCGGGGAGAAAAATCATTATGACTATATGCCAGTTATCTAGTTGACTGAATTCCTACCCAAGCTTTTTTTGCAGCAGTTTTCCTGGCAACATACGATTGCTCATTCTTTTGATTTTTTCTTGGAAATAATGTGTTCCTTAGGCATTTAGTATTAGGTAAAAAAATACACCCACTTAATTTCTTCTAGCAGCATTTCCCCTGCCCTATGTCCACTGTCTTCAGAGACACATACCGTAGGGCAAATGGTATGTTTGATCCAAGATGTTACTCAAATACACTTGTTTAGTTTTTTAGGGATTTGTTTTGTTGGGGCGCAAAGAGTTGACACCAATAGATGGTGCTGTTGGTGTATTAATAAGGTTCAGTTTCACATTTGTTTTCTGGTCTGTGGCTGGAATTTGTTGAAAAAAAAAAAAGAGAGAGAGAACAAAAAAAAAGAACAAAACAACAAAATCCCTAATGCTAAGCTTTTATCCAAGATGTTCTGCCCACACTGAACCGGTCACCGTTTAACTTTAACCTGAACTGTGGCCCAGGAAATCCTTCAACATAAATAACCTTGGAAGCTGCCGTGACCATTTTTGGAACACACTCCCTCAATAAATCTGTTACTTTGTTGTGCAATGTTGAAGTGTGCAGTTGTTTCTCTGATTAATTAGGGCAAAAAATAAACTTGCACGATCAATCCAAGCTGTGACACGTTTCAGCCCTGGCTGGAACATGTGGGTAAAAGAGGCCATAGAGCCTTCTAACCAGCTTTGCCCTGGGATTTTAAGATGCACGCTTCCTTTTGAGTTTACTTGATTTGACTAGATAAGGCGGCTACTAACGAAGTCTGTAACTGCAGAGTTTTAGGCTGTCACAGCATTGCCATGCCGGGTTTGTAAGGGGAGGGCTGAAGAAAGTAAGAAATCGTTCATCTTGACCACCTGCCCCCACTAAAAACAACAGAACAGGTTTACGTAATAGTGTTTACTTTATTTCACATATTACCCATGGAGAACAGCTGATACATTCTCTACATCTTTCACCAGTCTGGAATGCGAGATAAAAAAGGTATGGAAAAAGAGTTTAACAACGTTTGACATTCACGATATGAAAAATAGAAGGGATACAATGTTTTAAAATGCCCATATGCAATATATATATATATATAAAACGTATAAAAATAAAATAATTTTCCAAAAAAGATACAAACAGGACATGACACAGGACAATCTTAAATATCGATACGTATCTCATGATCCACACACACCGCACCGCACATAATTAACAAAAACCACGTACAATTGCACTTTTCCTCTCTGTGACGTTCAAGTATGTCGCAGTCCCCGCAGGGACTAGTGAGTGTCCGATTCCCTGCCGGGTGCCGATGGCGCACAGGGGAGAGCAGGTGCGGGCGACCCTTCCTCGCCGGGGGCCGGCCGCGCACCCCCGCACCGCGCCGGTCCTCGGGGCGGCCGGAGCCGGGCAGCGCTGAGCGAGGAAGG
>VXAA01004751.1:0-25678 GCA_013399115.1 Anseranas semipalmata
TTTTTTTTTTTTTACCACAGAGTAGCAGGAGACTGCAAAAATAAGAAATCAGTTTACACTTACTTGACCATTAGTTTTAAAATGCTTATATTTCTAATTGGAAAACATATTTTAAAGAGTGTTTAATTATAGTAGTATAATTAGGCATGACATTGTTATGTCTGAATAGAGCTAAATCCTAAAAATTAACTTTGCTTACACACCTTTTTACAATAAAAAAATGGTCATGTACATAATTTTAAAAGAAAATGCCTGATGGATAAATACTTATTATGAAGCGATGAACAAAGAAATAAGTGTTCCAGGTCACAATATATAGATATTCAGGCTACAGAACGTAGACAATCTGAATAAAGGCTTAAGTCTGAATAAAGGCTTAAGTAATGCATTCATTGGTGTGTCCTAGCAATCAGAAAAAGAAACTGCCTTAATTCAGGTATATCTTTGAATATGATATTGCTTCAGGTAATGTATGGTTTGGGACAGTGAGTACAGCAACCAGGTTTCAGGACACCAAAGAGTCAAGCACTGAGTGTGGCAGTGAAAGAGAATGCAAGTTTCACTAGTTTCTCTTAGTTGCTTAGTTGCGATACTTAAAAACAACACAGTAATGGTGAAAAACAGTGGCAAATAATCAATGAGCTGTTTCTTGTGCTTACAGAGATTTATTTGCAGGCTACGTTGTCTGAAAGTTCATTTCTATATTCCTGAAAACACAAGACTTCTTTGACAATGACACAAAAGAAGAAAGCTGAGATTCCAGGTTGTATGAATTTAACATGCAGAATTGCAGAAGCTGCAATATGATTAACATCTTTTTTGTTTTAATGTTTGGTAAATATACAATGAACTTTGGTTCACTCATGGAAAAAAAGTATTGATTTTGGTTTATTAAGTTCTTGTAAGGCTCCCTTTTTTCCTTGTTTATTTGGCTTAGAAAATAACATGAAACAGGGTACTAGTGTTCCGTGCTTGATTGTATCAAATCAAAGCAGCAAATTGTCAGAAGCAGGGAGATGCTGCTTTGCACAAAGCCTATGTGTCATCATCTAGTTCTGCATTTATTTTGCAGGTAGTGAGGCTAAGAGCCTCAAGCACTGCTGTCTGTCTCAGTGCTTAAAATCATGGCACATCTATTGTCCTCCAAAGTGTCATCTAGTACAACTGGGATTTTTCTTTTTTTTTTTTGCTACGAGTACTGTTCTTGTATGATTTAACCAATTAAACCTAGAGAAAAAAAGTAGTATGAAGTTTTCAGAACATAAATTAATATTCTCATTAAAAAAGTGTGAACTATAATTCACAATAGCTAAAATTTCCTGATTATCCTCAAAGGTAGTCCCAAACTGGGCACTTTCCATTATCATAGGTGATAAAAAAAAAGTGAATAATCCTCATGAGAAGTTTATCAGAAAGGGCAGATCCCAATTTCTTCTTTACTTGATAGTTGTTGTAGTTTGCACATCCAGCTAGTCTTATTCTAGCTAGTCTTGTTCTCAAGGAAAAGCAACCTCATAAAAACCTGTGTAAACCAAAAGTTTTCTGGACCTTTACAAGAATTGCTACTTGTTCCTCCTTTCATGAATACACATCATTTTGCAGGGCACACAGACAGAAGCAATAAAATAAAATTTATTTTAAACTATGTCATTACAGGAAGAACAAAAATTTCCATCTCTTTTTTTTTTTTTTCTCAACATGTGGGAGTCAGTGCTTGTTTCTCTTGTAGATGTATTTTACTTCAGAAAATGTGGCAGCTCTGAGCTTTCTGGCAAAATACAGACAAACACTTCTTATGGGCACTTAAGGGAAGGATGGAGGATTTGTGCAGTCTGGTCTGAAGTAGGGAACATCAAGGTGTGAATTAACTCTACGCAGCTCCCTACACATTCGATGTCTATTTGAAATGTATGGTTGGTAAATTACAATCATTTTAGATAAATATCAGCTAGTTAATCTGGCTGACTTGAAGAATCTGCCTGAATGTAGTTGTGGTTGAAGCAGCTCATTGTATCTGCAGTGTATTCAAGCAGTTTAATTTTTGCTGCTCAAAGACTGTCATACCCCAGGGATGTGCTGGAATGGTTTCATTGTAATCAGAGGCTCTGTGCACATGAAGGATTTGTTAAACTCATTCTGATCAGTTCATTAAAAGCTTGAATGCTGTTTGAAAGCTTTCTTTACTGATTGGATTTCACTCAAAAATTCTAATTCACAATAATAAGCATAGAGTAAAAGTTACAATGGGGATGGAGAACATGTAATATCCATTTTCCTGCAACTTATCTTCTCTGAACAGTACTGTCTTTCCTGTGAAGTGAGCGAGCAACATAGTAGTACTCTCAAAAATATTGATTATATTTTTCTATTTTTTTCATTCATATCTTGTATATCTATTTAGATGAAAGAAATAACCAAAGAGAATATTCTCTCTCAGAATTTAGAAGGCAGTCAGTAAGCATCTGTAAACCTGTGCCTTCTTTCTTCATTCAAACATCTGACTTTCAATCCTTTGCTGTAGAATAAGCCCACCCAGTAGCAGCGAATCAACAACACTACACTCTATTCCATTTCAAATGTCTTTATCCCATTAAAGGAACCAGGTCACAAAGAATGGGTTGTAAGTGATCTTACCAGTGTCTTGTGTCAAAGGTGTAATGGAGTATCATAGTGACATGTAAAGAAACATGAAGTTTGCATTTCTGATGATGTATTGTGTTCTACATTTTCACTCTTATGAGACGAGTAAGGTTGCTACACAATTAAATGAACTGGATGGAAAAAAAACCACCAACAGCTTCCTACCTAAGGCAAGCATCTATATGCAGTTGTTAAACCTTAAAATATTCTGAAGAAATGCAAAGAAAATATTTAAGCTTCCATTTCAATTTTTTTATGTAGGACAATTAAGTCATTCATTTGTTTATATTAGGAAATAGATATAGTTGCTTTTACAGTGTCCGAAAAAAAGGCCCATTAACAAAATAATATGTACTCTATAGGGCCCAAGGCTTAGGGAAGGTGGAGAAAACAAGGCAAATCTGCAGTACTATTTCTTCTGCATATGCTTCTAACTTCCTGAAACAGAGACAGTGTATTTGCACACATTTATAAACTGCATGCATAATGAAGAAAATAAAATATGATCTGTAGTTTTTACAATCTCCCTGTAATGAGAGACAATACCTGACCCAGTGAGACTTGTCAGGTGCTTGTGAGGTGCTAAGTTACTGTTGATGTGAACAACACACAAGTGCATGGAACTCCTCTCACAAGCACCTCAGAGCACTATAAGATGGGACTTTTGGCTAATTCATTTTTTTGACATCCAACAAGGCTATCCCCTTGTTAAGGTCCACTTGGATCTTTCGAATTTACAGAAAAATCTACTCTGTAAATTAAACTTTATTTCATGAGTTCATTAGATAAAAGAGAGAGAGAGAGAAGTCAAACAAGGGCTCAGTCGCCTTTTTATGGACTAGTCTAGCTTGTGAATTCTCTAATTTATTTCTTCATTAATTCAGGAATTCACTAATTTGCACACCTATGAGCAAAATAGTTACCTACTCAATGGTGAGAGTGCTTATCCTTCCTTCCTGATCATGCTGCAGGTGTCCAAGATGCATGACAACCTCAGCAGTCCAGCTTTTTGGGTAAATTGGAATATTTATACCTTCTAGCTGGTAAATTTGGTCTGTACCATTTTCTTAAGCTAGTGGACTCTGAAGAAACCACCAGACAATTAGTATGCAAAGGTGCTGGAGACAACTGCTGCAGGAGACAGCAGGCTGCAGGTGACAGTGGCTGTAGGAGGGCCCTTGAGAAGGGCCTGTCCACTGTGTCCTGTGAAGGTGCTGTTCTCCCCATGACCTAGCAGTGCTGCTCCCAGCACACATCATGCCCTGGAATGAGTTGCACATTAGGCCGCAACCTGAGCAGGGGCTGCGTGAACAGCCAGACCCCTCCACTCTATCAGCCAGTCCTCTTGAGTACAAAACGTATGAACACACCAGGGTCGCAAGTGCCAATGACTGTTGAATAAGTGTACTGACCTGCCTCTGCTGGCATTTGCTTCTCTCTGCAAATGCTGTAAAATTGTCCTAGTGACACCCAGTTAGTATACATTGTTTTGTTCTAAAACATTCAACTGTATCTGAATAAACCTGGGATGTGACATTTTGAAGAGAAACAATTTGGCTCCATGCCCAGCTAAATACTGAAAAGGCATTTAGCTAAAACATTTGTCTATATAATTTTGTTTCTTTAGTTTTATTTCAATTATAAAATATTTCTATTAGGCAAACTTTCTCTTTGCTTGAGTTCCTCTCAATAGTTCTGATCCTAATGTCTAGCTCGAACAAAGTAAATTAATATACACAAAGAGTCTTTCCTTGCTTAATAGATACATGCCATTGGGTGATGGAGTATGTTATCCAACCTTCTTTTCAGTTTCCATAGACTATAAACATTATTTCATGGTTTATGAGGGGAGAGGCACAGAACTAACTTTTCAAAAGATATATTGTATTGCCATATCAAAACCAGTTCTAATGCTTTTGAATACCTGGTTAAAATATTTAACTGAATTACTATGAAAGATAAAATTTTGAATAATAGTTTTAAAGAGCATTTTTTAAATTACATTTTAAATATTTTTTCCAAACAGCCCAGTTTACTAAAAAAAATTACGTGAGGTAATAAATCTAAATATATTGTTTCAACTTCCTTGCTATTTCATCAATGGTATTAAAATTATATATATATATTTATATATATATTTGACATATGGCCTTTTATTTTTATGCTTTAATTATACTTATTTGCACAAGTGCTTATGTGGTAACAAAATATTTTGATCTATAGAAGTCTAAACCAAAAAAACAAACTAACAAAAAAAGCTTTGTTATTAAACACTTAAACTAAGTCTCATGTTAAACGAAGTCTTCAATCCTATAAAGAAAGTATTTCTTTTTCTCATCAGCTTCTATGCAAACTACAACTTGTGTGGTAGCTTCCTTTGGAAATGTGATTGCATTACTCCTGCTTTTAAATTATGCTGCTTTTACATATATTTGAAGTTATGAAAACATAGAAGCCATATCATGCTTTTATTTAGAGGGGTCAGATAATGCAGGTATTATTTTATTCCACAGAAGCAACTTCCATACTGTCAGGCATGACTGGATGCAATAGTTACAGAGAAATCTCATATTTTTCCGTATAATCTGAAAAAGCAATGCTTTCTTAAAGAGGTGAAAGAAGTTAAAAATAACCCAAAAATCCCAGAATGTTTTTGGTCTTTCTTGTGACTCTGGCCTTCGGACTGTACCTTAATACACTGCTGTCCCTTCTGGAGACTGAAACAATATACTACCATGCCAAAACAAGGATGTGATTCTTCTGTTTATCTTGCTGAAACATAAACTCTGAAGCCTTGTTTGGACCAAGGACTAATTGAGCACTGGCAGCTCCACTAGAGGGGGACATGGTAGCATGAGGGATGCTGGGGAGACAGTTGCCCACTTCTCCCAGCAACCCCCAGAGTGGATCAGGAGCTCCAGCATCTTCTACCCTCCTTCTACCACCCCTCACTGCTTTTCTCCTGCAGAGGCAAAGCAGGCTGTGGCTTGCAGGTACCTGCTGGCTCCCAGCCACTGCACCTCCAGGGAGATCCCCAGGAACCCTTCCCCTTCCTGGCTGTACAAAGGAAATTTAATCACGAGGACAATCTACCAGCCCACACCCATGCAAAAAACACAACAGTCATAAACAATCCAATAACATTTGCTTATTTAGAGAGAACTTTTTGCTAGTATTTTCAGTGCTGTCCAATCTGAGTATGTTACACAGTCAATTTTTTTGTTGAATTGGTCCATTTCTGCCAGCTAAGCTAGCTAATAGAAAAAATAGATAGTATACAAATGAAAAATATGTGAAAGCACTTTTGTGTGCTTGGCAAAATAAGTGCACACTCAGTCAGGTTTGGAGAAGAGAATGACATTCACTGTCTTATGCATATACACATCTAAAAAATTCAGTTTTACTATGTTAGTGAATGCTTTTAAAGGATCCTACTTTCATATGCAGTAACATCTGAAACAGATTTCTGTTTTGTAAACCCACAGATGGCTAACAAGTCCCCCATATAAGATAGTTTTCTTCACTTACTCTTACTCTGTGTAGTATTTTCTTGAAGCTAGACATTTTCAATGCAGTTTTGAGCAACCTGTGCTTATCTTCCCTTTCCCCTTACCCCTCCATCTCTCCCTTAATTCCTCTGCTCCTTCCCTCTTCCTCATCCAGTTTCTCTCCCTCGTTCTTTCCCTGTCCCCACCCCCCTCCTCCTTCTCCCCTTTTCCTTCTCTCCCTCTCTTTCTGTTCCATTTTGTGGTCTGGTGGAAAATGAATCTCTTTTCCACAGCACTATATGCCTCAAACCATGATCTTATTTAGAATCCCAACTTCTTCTGATTTAACGACAAAAGGATTTTCAAATTGGTCAGTTCAGGGAGGTTTCTCAAATGCATACTCAGATACTCGAGAGAAAACTGTGCAGTTATGAGTAAAATAAACTGTTTTCATGCAGATAATGTCTGGAGACATACAGTTGTATGTGATGACTACGAATGATTGAACTAAAAATATTATGCAAGTATAAGCCATAGAAGTTATCTTATAGAAGACTTGCTTTCAAAAAGTACATTTTTCAGGAGAAAACTGTAACTCTAACTAACACTGAAAGCAGGATTGCAGGATATTTTAGGGTAGGCAGTGAGCAGGGCAAGGAGCAGAGTGAACATAAACAGACACCAAACATCTACTGCACTTGTGCACATTTATCTGTATCTATCTAAGATTCAGTGGTTGCTTCAGAAAGAGAAATTGTTCTAGAGGATTTCTTCAAGTACTGTTTTACTGCTGTGATTTAAATAGCATGTGCTGCTGGTTATTAAGATCAAGAATGATGGTTACATGGGCAAGGTGATGTGAAGAAATGAGCTTCAGCAATATCATATTTTAATACTGATGCATATGAGGACAAACCACACAGTGCCTATTCTGTATGATTGTTCCCACTCTATTCTAATTTTTTCTCCTACATTTACTAAGATGAATCACCAATCATTTCCCATTGAAGTGTGGGGGCATCTATGTCTAGTCCACCATTTTGCAGCTATTGTTAACAGGACTCATATCAGCCTGAGAATATTGCTCACTTTCTCAGGTAGCCCATTTATGAATACTTCCTTACAAAAAGTAAAAGCACCTGCCTTTATCCTATCACCTAAGTGAGCGCTCCTGGAAGTAATTTTTTTTTTTTTTTTTCCAGAACCATGTTTATGTTCAATCAGTTCCTTTTATTTCAAGGATAATGTGGTATATCTTTTGTAGCTTGTAAGGTAATGAAGGAAGTAGCTTTCAAGGAGAAATTTAACAGCAGAATTGCCATTGACAAGAAGGAGCATATATGATCCTGCAGTTCAACACACAGGTGTTTGTGTTGCAGTATAGGAGAAGAGATTAACTAACAAAAATATGTTGTGAATGTATAGATGCTTAGGAAGAGGCTTTGTATACGTTAGCTGTATATATTGAAAGTTTTCAAATAATAGGAAGTCAATATATATTTCACTTGGCCTTTGCTAAAATTAACTTTTTTTTTTTTTTTTTTTCCCACATGAAACATAGAAATTGCCTCTGGAATGCTAAGTATGAATTCTTCCCTACTCCAATGATATCAATTTCCTTCCTTAATTAAGGGATGAAATGGGCTTTAAATACCCTGCTGTTTCAGGAGCTGATTTTCTTTTCATAAGGGTAACAGAAGGAATATCATCTTGATCAGGGATTCTTTCCCAGTTTAAAATAATACAGCAAAAACTTCAGCAGTATGATCATAATGAGGCCGTTTTCTTTACTTATCTGGGAATTGTGTGAGAGTGAATCGAATGGTCCAAATCATGATTATCTCTGTAACGATCCATTTTGTGGTGGAGAACTTCCACCAATCTTCCATTCTTCTGAGGTGGATCTTTGGTCTGCTGTAGTGACCCTTCTTCTACTCTGACCCTGTATATCTACTCTACTATTAGACTATGTCAACTCTACTATTAGAACACTATTAGAACAACTCAGATATGACTTAAAATGTTATGGAAAGTACTTTTTTTTTTTTTTCCAGCTCCAATGATTTGTCACAGCTTCACTGATATAATCTCTGTTATATTAGTTCTCATCAATTTTCAGTCATAGACACGCACTTATATACAAAAGGAAGAAATACTTGATCATCTCTGACCCCTTCATTTTTCAACTAAAGTAGGAATCAAACTGGGCTTTGCTTAGAGCAGAACTTAGTGAGGGGGTAAAAAATGTCTTTCATTCAACATTATTTACCCCGATCCTAGAGCTTGTTATTCCATTACTCCATTATATGTCTGTAATTCTGTTCCTAAGGAGCAACAAGATTGTATTGACCGTACTGATAACCTGTGTTCTTGTTATTCTTGCCCTACCTCCAACTTCTCCCAGTCTGGTTATCTGTCTTGCTGACTCACTGTTTTGTAGGCGACGGGTTAAGTTCCTTGGCGGGTGCCATGTGTCTTCCTTTGTGCAGGATGAGTGAACTGAGGACTGATTGAATTGTTTTGTCACTGGCTTGCCAATGCAGCAGAAAGTCTTTATTGTGAATTTACAAGAATGCTTTGACATTGAATATATCTGAGTGTTTCTAGAGGATGAAAATCTTCAGTCTGAAATGTGGCGAACACTGTTTTGAATAGGTTCAGCAACAACTACACTGTTGTGTATAAATATTGTATTAAAAGACATTGTACTATGTGGCACCTAAAATTCATCTACAAAGCCTGGGACAACAAGACAGAGGCTGAGGTTATTTTTATTTGGTTTGCTCTCTTTTCTCTCATGGGTTATGGCAGCTAAAAAGGCATCTTGTTGAAATACAGGGGGCTAATTTCAAACCTGATTTCTCGTAACTGAAAGTGGAAAAATTTGCAGTGTTTAATGAGTGTATAATATTCCTTACCCACCCTGGTGTTCAGGATTTGAAAGTAAATAAGTGTTAGTATTTTGAATTACTCTTATCGTAAAAAGAGATAATCATAATGTAAAAATTGTTCTTCCCGGTTGTCATTGTTGCATGACAATTACAAAAAAAAGTCACTTTTAAAACTCAACTGTTTTAATGTTGTTAACTGTTAATGTTAGCTGTTTAATGTTTATTTTGTCTTTGAGATTGAAGAACAGGCAGATTTCCTCATCAGGTGTTAAATTCGATCTTAATTAATGTTAATTTTAATAAGGCTGTAGAAATGACAGTTTTCTAGGGACAGTTTTCTTTGGTAGCTCTGGGTCAGTTACTGAACATGAGGGGTTCAATTCCATATCTTGATTGAAGGGATTTAATTCAAGGAGGCAATCTGTGTACATACGTATAAGCAGGAGAAGGAGAGAGCCATTCTTGAAGAGAAATACTCTGTCCTTTGAACGTAGCAGAGGGAAGTTGTCTTGTATTCACTGTCCACATTTGTGTATATATTGTAAAGTATAATCTAATTTTTACATATAATAATAATAGAATTACAGTTACAGAAAATGTTAACCAAACTGTTTTATTTAAAACTTAAACTTAAAACCCAGATCTCTCTCTCCCTCTCTCTTTCTCTCCCCCTCTCTCTCTCTCTCCACATTTTTTTCTTGCCTAGCCTACAGTCCCTCAATACCCATCACCAGGTAAGAAACAATTCATTCTATCTTAAACCTGTGCACACACCTACTGGGCAAGCAAAATAGATCTGCAATGAGTAAATCATTTGCATATGAGGATTAGCTTTTACAGAGTTTCATCTGCTTTTGTCTTACTGCGGGTGTTATCTGGAATGACTTTCCTCTCCAGATTCTGCTGTTTCAGAAAACTTGAAAAATTGAAGTTATAAGACTTCTACAGAGCTCTCTGTGACATTTGTTGAAATTGGTCAATGCAAAGTTACTTTAGAAGTCAGGAGAGAGGTGAGAATTGTCAGTGTCAATATACAGGGCTTGATTCCATGCAATATAGTGTAAAAGATCTAGTATTTTCAACAGATTTGTTTGTTCATTAGCTCTCGGTTATGACAAGATAATATTATTTCCTTTTGTGATACAGAAGGGCTGATGCTTTTGATCTATCTATAGCTCAAAAAGAAAGCTTTCCTGATGGTTGTCACCTGCTCAGGCTTTGACCAGTTCTGTATCTGAGTGTGTGTTCTGAAATCCTGGTGTGGTGTGATGCTTCTCCAATAACATACAGCAGTCTTCATTAACATGTTAGAGCTGGATAGAAAACATTTTTACTAAACAGCACACTACTAAAATGCCTGGTAGAACACAGCTTGCTTTTGCTGATGCTCCTGGTGCTTCCACTGGACCCTGAAAAACTCTTGTGGACAACTGCTGCTGCCATTTTCAGAAGTTGAGAAATGTCATTCATTTTGTCATTCTGTGCCAAAAATTCCTACTCTTCCTGACAAAGAGAACACAAAAACAATTCACTGAACATTAGCCATGACTCCATAGGCTTGATATCTGTAAGTAGCATACAGGGAAAGAAAGAAAAGAGCAGAACCATATTTTTACTAAAAGGTATGTTTGTCCATTTTAGAAAAGACAATGTGCCATTCAGAGCTCACTTTGTTACATATACCAACACAGAGGCACGTATTTGTTTCTTCTTTTACTTTGTTAAAATAGGAATGCATGATGATGGAAAACAAATGCTAAAAGGAAAAACATATTTGTGCATGACACACTGGAGACTCTTCTAAAGAGCAGTGGAAGTGAGCAATACTTCTGACAAAATCAGTGTCTACATTGATTATATCTGGTGTATTGTGGCAGTCCCATATATTTAAAATTCATGGAAGAAATCATTAAAAATGATGAAACTCACTTTTATGAAATTTTCTTAAGAAACCACGATTAAGTTCAGAAAGATACCATACACAAAGAAGAGTTTAAGACAGGAATGAATTTTCAATACTACTATTTTATTTTTTTAAATGGTTTGACAGATTGATTTTCAAGGAATTAATCTTAAAAAAAAAAAAGTCAAGAGATCTGAGCCATTTCATATGCAAGCTAAGAATCACTTTTCAAACGTGTATTTATTTTTCTGAAAGAAGCAAGAGTATGGCATCGTCATTGCATTGATTGTTCTTTTGAAATAGATAGGATTGTATTGTCTAATTGTCAGCATTGTTTTTCAATGTGGAGTATGGATGGCAAAATAATAGCATGAGTACTTTGTTAAACTTTAAAAAAAGACATAGAAGATGCAGCTTCAGAGTGTGGAATTACTTGAGAAGAGAATATGACATTTATATATTTTTAGAACTTTTTTCATTTTATTGTTCCAGAATGAATTGGATTTGGGAATTCAGGTCTCTGTGACACCAAGAGAGAGATGAATTGTCAAGCTGACTTTTATGATAAAGCATTCAATTTTTCAATTGTTTTGATTTCTAAAATTTTAAACACCCCGCATGAGATTAATAATGGGTATTTGTCATATAGAAAATATGACTGGGATTTATAGAATTAGTTCACATTTTTTATTACTTGCCTTGCACCTCTAGAGTGATTTTATTCTACTTGTACGTGTTTTTGGAATAAAGCTACCAGTCTTTCTAAGAGATAAGTATAGTTAAAATCATATCCCCTCGTATAAGTGGAGTCAATGACACATATACACAAGCATACACATAATATGCTGTCACATCCTTGCCAGGTGTAGTATATTTGCACTGAACATTTCCAACACTAACGTTATTCCTGGAACTACTGTCTTCTGGGAGTACAGTTAAAGCCAGGGCTGTAAATATTTTTAGAAAGATACTATGCCTAATAAAGAGGATGAAGTTCTGATCCCAAGCAGAAGTTGCACTTCTTGATACAAGCTTTCTGTGATAACTAAGTGGCCCAAATCACGTAAGTGTCAGCTCAGCTGAGGTGAGAATCAACATGTCCCCCCTCCTGCCTGTCACCCACTGCCAGAAGCATGCCAGTGTTACCACTCGGGGGGGTATTCAAGTATGATTGCCTAGGAATGCCATCCTGGGGGAAACATGTAGCAGCAGAATTACTCTTTTTTGGTTATCTTTTTCTTTTTTTCTTTTTCTTTTTCTTTTTCTTTTTCTTTTTCTTTTTCTTTTTCTTTTTCTTTTTCTTTTTCTTTTTCTTTTTCNCTTTCTTTCTTTCTTTCTTTCTTTCTTTCTTTCTTCCTTTCTTTCATAAAGAAGAGTAATGTTAGTAATGTCATGTTTTTTAACTTATTAGGAGTACACCAGAGCTGGGTCCCTAGTTTTCCATTTTTTGTATATTCTTCCAGTAGTTTTTATTTCTGTTGAAATGTATAATCTGAAATGTCATAAAAATGACCTGAAAACCTTTTGAGGAGAGGCTCCCTAAATGTACAGTTAGTGATTTAAGGAAACTTAGTACCCAGAACAACTGTTGACACAGATACTTTAAATCATATTTCTCTAATACTTTTTTTTTTTTTNTGTTACTTATTTCCCACCTCTAGCTGCCTATAAAGAAAGAATACATGGAAGGAAACATTCATCTGAACAATTTACAAGAAGACCCCAGTGGAGTTCAATTTCAGTTTTGGCTAGAGGCCTAGAGAGGTAAGACTGCCTTGTGCTTTTAAAACATTGATTTGACTGACAAACAAGGGTGCAGATCCCTGTTCCATCACACAAATCCTGTGTGACCATGGGCAAATTGCTTACAATCCTGCTGCTTTTCACTTCCCTTTGTGAAGGATGTACTTTGTAGTAATTCCTTGCCTCATAGAGGTACTGCGAGGGTAAATACATCAATAATAGTGAAGCATACAAATATTCTAGTAACAGAGGTCAGAGAGTACCATGGTTATTTTCTCTTTGGTGGTAAACCCATTTTAAGCCAACAGCCCCCTCGCTTATATTCCTTTTCCACAGATATTTCCACAAGATATCCCGGTCTGTCCTATGTGTCAGTAATACCCTTTCAAAACAGTTTACAAAGTAACCAACTCCTTATGCTGATGTCTCTGAAAGACTACTTCTCATTTACAAATATACAAAAAGAAAAATAGGAGAAACAGCAAAAATAAACACTAAAAACCCAAGCCTATACACAATGAACATATTGTATGAAGTTAATTATAGCAATGTGAAGGTCTGCTCTCTCACTGGCATCAGGAGATGATGCTCATTTTAACTTATAGCTGCTGAGTAATTGGTTCACTAGTTAACTGTAGAAGTTTAACTCTTTCAGAGTAATAAACTGATTGCCCACTGATAAAGCATTTAGCTTTCTGTTTTTGTCTTTCAGGCTCTTCTTGTTCTGGGACAAAACACTTCATAGTCTTTTCGCCTTTCTCATCTTTCAAAGCCATAAACAACCAACCAGTCTGGATTCAAAGAGACTTTTTCTGTTGAGGGACTGTGTTCTCAAGGTACTCTTTAAAACTGCCACCTGTAATTAGCTCCTAGGTTCACCTTCAGACTCTGTATTAAAATTAAATTATTGCTTTTCTCAGAGGTTCCTTAGATTTCTTCTTGCAGTTTTGTCAGTGATAGGCCCTTTTGAGGCCTTTTATCTTTAGATACCCATCTCTTTGCAGCTTTTCCCCTCTTTTATCCTCTACTCAACTACTTGTATTAAGTCACTTCCAGGCAGAAGACTTTTGGAGAAGACACCTGTATTACTCTTTTGTGAAGCCCTTATTTTTTAAAGAACACCTGGAGGCATGTGAGAATGGTTCCTGAAGTGCTGGCCATAGGGATGTAATTAGTCGTAATTTCCTTAGTTTAAATTATGTATGTAGAGTAATCTCTCACTGGAGAAATTCAATTTGTTAATCAGACAAGTGACTAGAATTCATTTAGAACAGGTAAAAATTTAAGTGTGTGTTTTATCCCTGAGTGTCATTAATAAGATTCACTCATAATGATGTATTCTATAAGCAGAATGAGGCAGGATTACATCTGTGTGATGTTGTGCCTACCAACTGGTAACCAGATGTTAAGGCTGACTTTACTAATTATCAAGGCTGCTTTCTGGTAGTATACTTGCTTACTATGCATAAATGAAGCTAAAAATGTAACCAGACTCAGATGGTCTGCAAATGTACCTGGGGAGCCAAAAATACCCCGTCACTGGCTAGGTGAATTAAACTGTGTTCAGTACCCTGCATTGGAAATCACCTATTTTATGTTTTGTATCTATTTCTAGTCTCATTAAAGTGAGCTGAGTTTGGAATAATTATCTAACCTTGCAGAAACCGATTTGTGATTTTTCCACATATATGACTATTATCAAGAGAATAGTCTACATTTCTTACTCACCTACACTATTTATTGTGAATTAAGTTCTAACTATAACTTTAAAAGGAATTATATCCTTTCCACCGTGAATGTGAAATAAACCCTGCAAACTTGTAGAATAATTATTCACAGTCACACTTACAATTAACAATGATGGAAAGGCTTTACTTAATATTATTACAGATAAGTGAAATACTTAAGGCAAAAGTAATTAAGAGATGACAAGAACAGAGAGAGTTATTGGTGGCCAACATGAGATTGAACAGATCTGATTTGATATCTTATAGGAAAAGAAGGATGTAGAAAAGCTGTGAGGGCACTTATATTTAAATTATGTAGGACCGACTTGCTAAAATATTTCAAAATGAATCACTAATGAGCAGAAAAATTTGGAGAAATGAGAGGAGAGAGAAATAAAAACACATCACGAGAGGACAAGTTTGTGAATGAAGTGCGAGTAAAGATAAAGCAATCCTTATTATTGCTGTATTGTACTTGAACTAGGTCTAAATGACTACTTCACGAACAGGTTGTAACCAATGTGCAGGTGGGCATATTACAAAGAGTTTTCCATCATGTCCAATAGGGAAAAATATCTGTAAAATTCTATAGAATTAATTTTAAATAGGATCATGGTATCCCCTAATGCACAAAAAGTCACGATAGCTGCTAAAACTAATCTGAAAAAGATGTAGGTGAAGGTGACCACAATTTGCACATGCACATATGCTTGACATTCAGATGTTGTGGAAGTTTAGCTACACCAGGGGAATAGAGGGGGTCATAAACAGTACCTCAGCACTTACTGCCATTAGTTAAGGGTGTGTGGAGTGGCCACAGTCATGGATTTGGAATGGGGCTGAGGACAGAAAAATAAATGAGGTTCTGTAACTTTTAGAAAAAGGTAGTATCTATAAAGAATGATATGCTCTGCTGGAAGAAATTGCACAAAAGCAACTGAAATGGACAAGGTTGTTTGAAGGACAAGACAGGATATGTGCAGGTGAAGCTCTAGTTGTGATCAGTGGGTGCAAATGCCACTGGAGTGTTCCATGGTTAAATTGCAACTTTGTAAGGGAAACCGGAGTCAAAATTGCTCGTTTTAATACTGATACTAGTCTCATGTCACATGGAACAATGAAGGAAAGACCATGATAATAACATCAGACTGTAATGGAGGAGTGATTCCCCATGACAGGGAAGATCTGTTAAATGGATCAAATAGTTCTGGAATGTAATTCCTCATAACTGGCATTTGGTGGTGTATAAAACAGAGCCCAAATCAACAGCATTCTTGCAATGAAGTCATCTGAAATGTAACTCTACTTTGAAAAGTTGGAAATTCATATTCTTTACTAGTTAAAATGCCCAATCTGTGTAGTTCCAAATTCATATCTCCTTTCTTCAGTGAACTTTTCTTTTATTCATGTTTTAGCCCTACAGAAAAGCCTTTATTCTCCCCCCCCAAAAAAGTATTTTCTTTTTCTTGGACTGTAAGCTTTGGAAGATTTCAGACTTTTCCTTTATATATAGCTAAACAGCAGCAGACCAAGAGGAATCAGATCTTACATGGAGCCTTTGTAGCTACAAATAACATTAAGTAACAAGCTAAATCTATTATAAAATTCTAGAGGAAGAAATATTCCTGCAAAGTGTTATACACTGTCTGCCAAAAGGAGGAATGAATTTGTACCTGTAAGTGAGAACATAATAAGCTGTCTGTGGTGTCTTCCATTATGCTGTTTTCTATCATTCCTGTCAATATTTTGATCTCTTGGATGTAGATAATGGCAACAGCAGGAACTGACCACACATTTCAAACATTTGCAAGTGGTGATCAAATACAATGTTGTTTGTCATCTATTACTCTGTTTTATAATCACTGAATGTTTTCTGTGAGAATAAACCAATACCGTAAATTATAAATGTTTGGGTTGTCCTTCGAAAAAAACAGTAACCTTAGTCTTCTCAAGGATGCAGAGAAGCCCTTATAAAGATGTCATACTACCTTTGAAACAGATGTTAATTGATGTGGAGAGTATCACTCAAGAATAGCAGTTTGAAAGGTGAAAGCAGAGCGGTAGCATGGCACACTGATATGACTCATTTTCACTTTTGCAGTTAAACTCCTTGAAATGATTTCACAGGGGGCTGCAGAATCAAAGAAGGTCTCATTACAGGCCCTCAAAAATAGTTGTGAATACAAATGTAAAATGTAAGTATATCCAAATATGTTTTACTAGGCTTGAGAAGAAATAACAAAATCAGTAGAAAAGATTTTATTGTATTTATTTTAGTTTTAAGTTTTTACAATGAAACACAGGAAGATTGTTGAAATCTAAACATTCTGATAAGTACCTTGCTATTGAAAAAATTTTCTTCTACAATAATAAACAGTTCAATGTTACCAAAATATACCATTCTGGCTTTTTTTTTTTTTTNATATTTATAATTCATGACCAAAATAGTTTTGAGAGAAAGCACATTTGTTTATTTTTTTAATCCAAGGTTGAAAGGTACAAATCTGTATGGCGTACTTGAATTGCATGAAAGGTTGGTATCTCAGTGACCTTAATATCAGCATTTTGGCAGATGCAATTCTATTTTACAGAAGGTTTTGACTTCTGGTTTGAGAATTTCTGCAACTGAACATTTTCCCATATAATTAATCTCTAGCAAAAAAAGGTCCCACTGTAGTAGTGACCACACAAGATTCTGGGAATATGGAGAGAAGAACAAACAGAGCTACATTTGAGTATCACAAAGGGAATTAATGTAGTTGTCCATATCAATTGCACTTTTGAATGTTAACAATTTTTTTTCTTTTAACACATTTAAAGTTAGAATTATAATTGATTGTATTTTTAAGTGGAATTACAGTTGTTTCTTTTTCCCCTACTTCAAGTGTCATCATATAAAATGGACTAAGATCTTGAAGAAAATGGTCAAGTGTTTTGTACAGTAATATGATCCTACCTTTATTTCTCCACTCTGAAAGAATTTTGGAGCTTTCTTTGAAAATCGGTTATATTCTCCGTACGCTATTTCCTAATATATAAAATAAGGATAAAGCACTTTACAGTTTGTAGAAATGTTGTGCTGACAATTAAATTAAAGGTTATGTGCCCTCAAATAGAAGATGCCTTACTAGACAGCAGACATGATACAAATTAAACCTAACTGCAGGTTGTAATCTAGAGCTTTTTAACACATGGTGCAGTTTTGAGACTCAAATTACCTGTCTGTTGACTTTGTTAAGCCTGATACATGTTACTAGTAATAGCAGAGGCAACATATGTTACAAACAGTCACCTCTTACTGGTATCTACAAGGTCTGTATGATTACAATTCTATTAGGATGAAGATAAGATGTGTATGTGATTTTCTTATCAGTGAAAGCTGTAGGGCTATTGCATTTAAATTATGATTAATATGAGTAAAATGGAATGGAGTTAACACTGGGTTCTGTATTTGTTTTTTAATCAACTTGAAATTGTAGATAAATTGCATTCTGGGCCCAATCTTGAGATCTTCATCTTGACAGATCCCTGCTGGGAGGTATTTTATATGTTTTTTACTAGTCAGCTCTTAGAGTTTCTTCTACCTTAATTATTTTTGTTATCAAAATTAAGTTAATCTAAATAAGCAGTGATTTATAAATACAGATGCTAATTATAGAAACTATAATTAATGTGATTAAAATCTAACATCTTTGACTTTCATTTTTCAGTCCAGAAACTATGAGTAATGGAGTTTGCACGGGGTGAAGGTCAGTATAGAGTCCACACAGCAGTTAATTTACCTTCTATTAGTACTATAACCCAATCAAAGTTTGTTAATCTGAACAAAGGCTGTATCTTCAGACCATATCGACTATATCTTCAGACTACATCCACTGGCTTCTACATTTTCGGGTGAAATGATACCATACCCTTTCATTTATGAAATACATAATTTAATTTATTTTTACTTAAATATATCTAATTATTATGGAGCCCAGATGTATAGAAGAGTTATTTCCTCTTTTATCTGGAAAACAGGAGAGAAGGTATGAGATACTTTGATATCTTTTCCTGGAAATCAATTGAAATTGGTAGCAGGAGGTAGAGTGCAATCAGTGGAATTTCTAAACCCCACCCTCAATGCCATACCAGAAAACACAGTTGAGGAGTAATGATGCTAAGGTAGCATTACTATTATCTAGTAAAAATAAACATCAGGATAGGATTGGATTTTGGTCTCTGTACTTACTCCAGGCTTTGCCATTAATCTTTCTGGGGACATCCAGTTATGGGAAAATTGTTGGCCTTAACAGCCAGCACAGAAGGATAAACTTTGGAATTTGTTAGAAGGGAAGGCTCCTCAAGGGAAGGATATACCCTGGTATACACTGGTAGCGTATTTATTAAAGAGTCCTGGCTTCAAAACCTTTATTTAGCATGTGTTCTGCATACAGATGATGGGTGCAAACAAATACAAAGAGTTAGAAATGCTATCCAAACAGACAAGCACCACTGCTTTAGAAATATCACATTCAGAGAGATATGAGCATCCAGGATCTGTAGGGAAGAGTGAAACAGCAGGCCTGAAACTGCCACTTTCTCATGCCAGGAGCAAGCTGAGGGTTATGGCTTGTGGGAAATAAGGAGTGCAAGGCTGTGATTATGCAGCAGTACTGAAGGTAACTTGATAGCTTCAGCAGGAGCATACTTTCCTTCTTCCGTAGGCTGCAAAATGCAATGGGTTCTTATCCCTTCCATACCATGGAAAAACTTACTTCCAAGTAGAAAAATCCGTAGTTCTCAGCTACTGAAGAGTTGCTGAAGGCTTAGATAGGTTTTAGGTGTCAGTGCAGGAGTCCTAGTCGAGTTATCCACCCACTTTCCTGGCCAGGGGTGCTTTGAGCACTGGGAAGGAAACCACTGTGTGAGTCAGCAGCTTGTGGTGAATGTGGGGTACTGGCAGGGGTCTCCTGAGGCCATAAGGCCTCAACAACATAGATCATGGCTGGTGACATTTCTAAATAGCACATTGGAACCTTTCCTTTTGACAGAATCTCTCCCCCCAAAACAAAAAAGAAAAATAATAGAAACTGGAACAAACCCCTGAAGAGTAGGAAACCCTTCAGCCTATGCACAGCCCTCCCCCTATCCTGATGGGTGGTGGGTGGCTATTTCAAGGGCAGAATTCATCCCTTTGCTGTCAGCTGGGGACAAAAATTTCTGTCTGCTCCTGGCAAAAGCTGTTTCCTTTTAAAGAGGGGGATTTTGAGCTCTAATCCTTTGTTTCACCATGTTGAAAAGTATAAAAATCACAAAACCATGCAGAATGATCAAATACAATCTGGACTGAGTTGAGTGTGGAGGATTTTTCTTTTTTTATTAAAGCAGCAAGCTGATTCTTTAAAATTGTTGGGACAACCCCCTCCCTTCCCGCCCCAGCCTTACTGAATAACATTAAGCTATAATAAAAAGTGTGTCTTTTAAAATGTAGCACTCTTACAGATGTGCATAATAAATTATTCCTGACGGCACTCTATCCCTAAGATTATTTAAAACATATGTCTGTGCTGAATCTGGTATTTTCTTTGGAGTGGACACAACTCTTACAGTCAGCCGTGGTTGCAAAGTGCATGTTTGATACATAATTTTGGTATCTTTGCATAGAACGTACCATGTATTTAAAAATAAATTACAGATATAGGCAATAGCTTTTTAGCTCTGGGTATAAGTCATTTGCAGAGCTCCTCATAAAAACACAGTAACATTCCCCTTCTCTAACTCTCCCCTTAGATTTCTTATATTCTAGTCATGGCAATATTAACTGCTTAGCAAATCAAAAGTTCAGCTGTCTCAAGTTGTTCTGTCTACCAAAAGACATTTTTCAAATCAGGATGTTTTAAAAGCTGTAGGATTCATTGTCATTATGCTTGGTTTGGCATGCTAGGATCAGTAACTATTTGTAATATAAAAATAAATATGAGCGAGGATTAGTCAGAAAGCAATCATGAAAGATACTGAATGATATCTGGAAGAACTGGGGCCAAAGGGAATAGAAGGTGCTCAGCACTTTCAGTGATTCCTCTGATTATAGGCCAAACCAAATGTTTAACACAAAGATTACTGATGTGTTTAACTTTCATGGCTTTCTACTGTACACTGTTTCAAGTATGATAATCTGTGCATCCTTTACTTTTTGTGGGTTTTGAGGTTTCTGTCCTTCATTTTGCAAATCCCCTAATATGTTCAACTTCTGTTAATTTTCCTATATATCCCTGTGTGATCTTTTAGACCAGCGGTGTGTAGGTTGCTAGACATGGACCAAATATTAACTGACAATGTTATAAAAAAAAAAAAAGAAAAAAGAAAAATAATGTTTCTAAAAAGTAAAAGCACAAGCTGTAGGATGGATATTAGTTGGTATAAATGGATGTGAAAGATCCTATGTTGCCTTTCCTCACAATTGTGCTTTTTGTTTAGAATGTTTAAAGAAAGTGGAAGGTATGCTGTTATGTCAAATTTATATCAACTTTGCCCATAAATCTGCCACTTCAAAGTGAACAGACAGTGCTTTCCCATATCTACTTTTCTTATCAGCTGTAAAATGCAGAGACGGAGACATCTTCCTACTGACTTGCAGTAGGTAATAGGTCATTTTAAAGTGAGAATGTGACAATATAATTTATGCATTTCAAGATCGACATACTGTAATATCTGGGGCAGTCCAGAAAGCTTTGAATGCCATGAAGATCAGAAGAGGACAGCATTTTAATCATCTGGTAATTCTCCACTGGCTGAGTCTTATCTGTTTTATCCTTGGCAGATATGCCATAAGTAATATATATATATATGTATATATATAGTTTTGACAACTCAAATACTTAAACAGCTCTGACATTCACCTTTATCCACCCCAGCCTCTCTGCCTCATTCTCTGCAGTGCTTTACTTTTGGGGAATTAGTGATATAATATTTGTGTTTTTTGTAGATGTTCATTTACTAAAGAATATATTATTAAACCATAAAATTTTGAATATACAAACTTACTAGTTGGTAAGAATCTGGGCTGCTGTTTTTTTTTTTTTTCAGGAATCAAACATTGTCATCCTTAGATCTGAAGTTTCTCCTCAGATCACTGCTCGAAGATCCACTCCTGCAGATTACTGTGGGTTGGAAGATGCTAAGCACTTCATCATCCACCATAAGTTCCTCACAAGACAATGGTAATACATTATGAGAAATTGGCAGGGGTCCAGAAAGTATTTCTGAACAAAACTGGGTTTAGAAATAACCCCCACCTGGATGTAGTTAAGATTCTCAGCTTATCTCTGTGCTCCCTCAGTATCAATAATCTCACTCATCGAAAACTCACGTCATTTTTACCACTTCCATGTACAGAAGTTCATTTTAATCTGGCAGCAATATTGCTAGTGGTAGTATAAGAAATAGCAGGTTTCACACAAAGCTTGTGATTGTTCATCTTCTGGGAAAACAAGATGCATAAATAAAACAGGTTAAACAGGTTAAACATATTTCCTAGGACAGTGTTGGCTACCCAAATTAATAATACTTTCCCATCAGTACTCTTTCTTTGTCAGAAATATATTGTGGTAAAACTAGCTTCATTATTTGGATATCACACCATCCTTGGCAATCTATTTGCATGGATAAAACTCATTAAAAGCCCATCTAAGCACTTTGGTTTCTTTGACACCAACACATTTAGATCAGCCCATCTAAAGAGAACCATGTCGAAACGGCTGTCTGCCTGCATTTTCTAAGCTGCATTCTTTCACAAGATTATCAATTCTGAAAGCCTCTTTTATTACCTAAAAGACCATTTTATTGCGCACTTCATGCAGCAGTACCCATCCTCTGGTGGGTTCTGCCTCATATGATCTGTAGAAGAGCCGCTAGAGTCTTGCCTTATTGTTTGCAAAAACAAAAAAATCACATTTGCGTTGCATGATCTGTTTAGGTTCTAGTGTGTTTTATCCACAGGAACAGTTCCTAAGGTAAGGACTTTTCCACGTTTTTGTGTTCTGTTAACTTCTTTTTTTCTAGTGCTGTCATCTGTGGCTTCTTCTGAACTTCTTTTCACTTCATAGTGAAAGCTGTGATTTACTGCTTTTAGGAAACTTTATTTTTAAAAAGAGAGTTTTCATAAGAAAATTACTATACAGGGTTCAGACTGAAAACTCTTCTGTCATGATATAAATATCTCTCTACCAAAACTATTTCCAAAAGATGTTTTTCTGAAACACTGAATTGTAAAAGGTAAAGAGCTTAACTATAGCTGGAGTGGAAAAAAAATATATATATTTTTTTCAACTAGTTTAGTCATTCTTTAAAAATAACCATTTAGCATGGAATCTGTACAGCAGATATTCCACAGGCAAGGGATTTGACTGAATTGATTAACTTTACTAAATTTTCTGCAAAATATTGACTTCCTGAGTAAGTCAGTTCCAAAGACTGTACATTAGAAGGACATAAATTTTAGTAGAAATTTATCAGGGCAAACTGAACTATAGAAGTATTTCAATGTTTTTAAAATTCCGTGAATCATCCACTGATTGAACTTCGTAGAATTTTAAGATTTAGCTACTCCCTAAGTGAATATACTATCCAGCAAATAAATGAATTTGAAGAGCTAACACTGGTAGTATTTATGGAAGAATATACATTTTTGGAAAATAATTTATTCCAGACTAATCCAACAAAGCCATTTTCTGTTTGCGTGCTGTCATATTAAAGGGGACTTATCAGAGTCAAACGTTTGCCTGTCTCAGAGCCCTGCTAAGGACTTTCACTGAGACGGTTTCACATAGTTGAACATATTTAATAAGGTGACAGACATAAGATTTTTGGAATTGCCGTTGATAAATACACTTACTACAATAGTGCTAATATATGATAATAGCACTAGCAAAATGCTAACCTGAGTATTCCTCTCCAAAAGGTGAGGGCGCAGAGCTGACCAAGAAGGCGTCCCTGTCTTGGTGGAGAAGGAGCACAGCCCTTTGATTGCCTCTTCTAGGTCTCCAATTTCTTCTTTCTCCACTCTTCTTTTTTCCTTTTTTTTTCCACTCTTAATTCTAACTCTCCTTTCATATCCTAACCTTATCTGTTTGCCCCCGGGATGATATTTAGCATGATTTGGGTGGAGAGTACTATAGTCATATATGTTTAGCATGTACTTCATAAAGCTCATAATCATATGCAGGGTGTTAACTTTAATATTCATTTTACAAATAATGAAGCAAAAGATTTCACTCAGGCACCGTGGCCTTCAAGATTCTCTTCTGCCACCAAAACAGGGCTATCCCGCCACCACAAGACTCTCTCCTTCAGCAGCCTCTCACATCAAGCTTGCGGATCTCCAGCCACAAAGTTTGTATAAGAGATAAGCAGGAGCAAGCTGCTCAACACCGCCTTCCCCAAGGCCAATGCTTAGCAGTGATGCTAAGAAGTCTGACTGTTCACCACACATGCAAATGTGTTTAAATTCTCTGTAAGTCAATCTCTTTTCCATTTGTTTGGTAGTGTTCAAAAATATAAATATGCTTTCTCATTGTGTCTCTGACTGTATGAACACAATATTAATAGAAGAAAAATAGCCTAAAAAACTTCTAAGACTGTCTGACTGTCTGGCGAGAGGATAGAGAGGATAGGAGGGCAGCAAGAAAGACTTCAGGCAAGGAAGGTAAGTAAAATAACTCCTATTGGATATTTAAATTTCTGGATTACAAAGGAATATATAGCAATCACCATGATATGACTAGAAATTAGATTAATCTCTAAATTTCTAAAGTTATATTTGAGACATTCAAGGCACACAGTACATATATTGTTTCATATTTACCTCACACACACACAAAAGTAAAAAAAGTTTATAAAACTTCACTTTTAAAGGATGCAAACAAAACTTGCCTATTAAATCCATGGATTTCTGTCATGGTTGTGGCTAGAAGCCTTGAGAAGAATCTCTTATTCTTCTTTGACATAGAGTACTATTCCATAAACATGAAATTAGATATTCTAGCGTACTGTGATCAGAACTGTTCCGTGTAACGCTTTATCTACAAAAGATGTACCAAAACTCTTGCTTTCATGTTTATTGTTATATGTGGTAGGCCTCCATTAGGATATGAATTTTTTTTCTCATTCCTGAGTCTGTTAAAAACTTCTAGCATAAGCACATAGCTGTGCAAACTTTACTTTTTTCTGTGTTTGTATTATTCGCTAATTCATATGTTATCAATAGAAAACTGGTATGAGCATGGCCAAAGCAAATTCAGTTTTTACATTGAGTACCTGTAAAGTCCTTTGAAGTATTTATCCAGTTTAACTATGTTTATCAACTTGTATGCCCCCAACTTTTCTGTTGTTTATGCTACTACTAATAAAGTCCCATCTGTGTTATCAGAGGAGATGAATCTGCTGCAGATCTCCCTGTGATGAGCTTGCACAGCTCAGTCTGGAATGTGCATCCCTGGCTGGTGGTTGGAACAGGGTCCGAAACTCCAGTATCAGTAAGAAGTCTGATTTTCTGGGAAAAGAGATGATAGCAAGAAGTCGAAAATCTTTGGAGATAGGAGGAAAACTGCCACCAAAACTTCAACCCCACATTTGGGGAGAGCAGACTTCAGACTGTGTAGGGCACTAGTTAGTAAGGTCCCCTGGGAAACTGCTTTAAGGACATTGGGTCTACCAGTGCTGGACGGTTTTTAAGCACAACCTCCTAAGAGCACAGGAACAGGCAATTCCAAAATTTTGTAAGTCAAGGAGGAGGGGCAGAAGGCCAGCCTGGCTTAGCAGGGATCTTCTTCAAGAGCTTAGGCAGAAAAAGAAAGCGTATGGCCACTGGAAGCAAGGTCGGGCAACATGGGAGGACTACAGGGATGCTGCTTGACTTTTGTAGGGGGAGAATCTGGGCAGCCAAAGCAGCCAGCAGCATGAGGGACAATAAAAAAGGCTCTTTTAAGTATGTTAACAGGAAAAGGAGGACCAGAGCCAACATTGGCCTGATACTTGATGAGGACGGTCACCTAACAAAGAGGGACATACAGAAAGCAGTGGCATTTAATGTATTTTTTGCCTCTGTCTGGGCTCTGGGACACCACCTGCCCTGAGTTGGAGGACTGTGACTGTGGGAATGATAAACTCCAAGTTAACCCTGAACTTGTGTGGGATTTGCTGCTCCACCTGTATACGTACAAGTCCATGGGGCATAATGGGATTCATCCCACGTTACTCAGACAGCTGGCTGATGTCATCACGGAACCTCTCTCAATTATTTTTCAA
>VXAA01004752.1:26529-37131 GCA_013399115.1 Anseranas semipalmata
TTTTTTGCAATTTTTCAAGAAGATGTGGCTCTATACCACGTGGTGCAGTTCTTCAGGAGAGGACTGCTTCAGCACTGGTCCCTGACAGGTTGGTGGCAGCTCCCACCAGACTTCCTGCTCCTGCGTGGGCTCCTCTCCACGGGCTGCAGCTCCGGCCCGGGGCCTGCTCCTGCGGGGGCTCCTATGGGCTGCAGCCTCCTTCAGGCCACATCCACCTGCTCCATGGGGGCTCCTCCATGAAGATCTGCTCCACTAGATACATGGGCTGCAGGGGGACGGCCTGCTCCACCATGGGCCTCTCCACAGGCCGCAGAGGAACTTCTGCTCTGGCACTTGAAGCCCTTCCTTCTGCACTGACCTCGGTGTCAGCAGGGCTGTTTTTCTCTACATTTTCTCACTCATCTCCCCCAGCTGCTCCCACACAGCATTTGTTTTCCCTTTACTTAAATATGTTCTTACAGAAGTGCAACCAGCATCGCTCATTAGCTCAGCTTAGGCCAACAGCTGGCCCATTTTGATGCTGGCTGGAGCTGGCTCTTATCTAACATGGGGCAGCTGCTGGGCTCTGCTCACAGAGGCCACCCCTGCAGCCCCTCCCCTTTACCAAAAGCTTGCCATGTAAACTTAATATACTTGAATGTGGATACCACCTTGGCATGTGACACCATTGCCATTAAATATTTGGATCACTATATATAACAGTGGCAAAAGAAATAGAGTTGAAAAGCATAAGATCAACCATACGTCATACACTCTCTTAGTAGGAAAGGAAAAGAAAAGAAGGCGGCAAATAATACATGAAAGTATATAAAAGAATGCTAAAGTAATAAAATGCAGTGCAAGAAATGATTACAATTTTTTTCATACACTTTTGTTGTTGTTCATTAAAAGACATGAATTATTTCATTAAATCACTGCATTTTAAAATTACAAACAAATGCTCAACATGAAGAATGACAACCTTAGTAATAAATCTGACAAGCTTATAACTTACTTACTGTAAGGATATTATTAAGGAAAGCACACATACCCACTACCAAAACCTTGCCATGTAAGTCCAATACAAATTCATATAATTTTGACTTGAAATGACTCAGGTGAATTGCATTAACTATATAGGTTGTTGGGTTGTTGTTTTTTTCTTCCTCTCCAGTGAAACATACTTGAATTTAACATTGCTGAAGGTTACCAGAGTGTAAGCCCAGGTGGCTGAAATTCTCTGATTAAAATATGGGGAAATGAAGACATGAATAAAAGCTTTCCCCTGTAGCTTAATGTCTTGGTGATGTCATTAGAACTTATACTTTGACAAAAACTACACAAAGGCTGTAGATTTTTCTGGAGAATGGTTTCACTGAGGGTAGTGGGAAAACCCTTGTTGGTTTCAGACAGACTAGTTTTGTGTGTGTGAAGCAGTATAGGAAACTTTTTAGTTTTACATGTGTACTGCAACATTTTAGAAAGCCATTCTTAATCTCCAACACTGTTATGGTCATAATCCCCTTCTGGATCAGCTACAGCTAATTATGGAAAATGTGTGACAATTAAGGAGTCTGGTGAAAGGAGAGAATGAGCTTATTAAGCTTCTGAACTAAAAGTCCTGAAGGAAAAATTAAAAACTATTTAAGATTTGGTGGACTTCAGATACAATATTTTCTTTCATCAGTGCAGAATACTTTGGTTTGAGATGAATTAATATAGAAATTAACATTTCCCTATTATTTTCTTAACATTTCAATGATATTGAGAATGAATTTTCCACCAAAAATTAGAAACACTCTGCAAGAAAAGAGAACGAATGCCCGAACTGCCTAGCAAGAAAGAGTATGAAATGAATTTCTGATTTGGAACAGAAAGTTCCCTGAAAGATATATGAACTCAATGTGTGAGCTTGCTTTTTAAAGTTACTTTGCCTCTTAAGCACCAAACTTATCTCATGAGAGATATGAAATACATTTGTATAAATTCTGTGTGTGAGACAGAATTCTTCCTGAAATACTGCTTTGCACAGACAGCATCTCTAGTGACACATGAAAACCAACCAACCCATCAAAAACAAAACAAAACAAACAACCACACACACACAAAACACCTCTTCTTTAAACAATTAATCTTCTTGGGTTTGTTTGTTTGTATGTTTCAAATAAGACATATATGCAGCAAATATTTGAATATTTTTTGATGCCTGTTTACAGTATCTGAAGTAAGAATGAAAATGTGCATTGCTTATACTGACAGATACATGAAGAATTTGAATTTGAGGGTGGCTTCAGAAAATATATATATATTTTAGTCTTAATATCAAACAAGTGTTTTACATTATTGCCCCTCAATATATCCTGGAAAAGGGCTAATGTTAACTCTATATCATACAAATAAGGCAGCTATGCAATTCAAAGAGGATGCGTAAGCCATATTTTTTTATTGCTTAAAGGACAAATGTAATAAAAATGTCATAAAAAATGTTGAAAGTATAAAAAAGTGTGTTCAAATGTTTACCTCTGATTTCCTGAGCTAGAACTGCATGTGAAAACAGGATTTTCTGATCTTAATAAAAATATCACAACTGAGAGAATTCAAAGATGATTAAAAACAAAAATTAGAACTGCATTTTTCTATGGAACTAAGTTAGGTTGCTGATTATTAATGGAGAAACAACATTGCACAGTGTAAATGAACCAAGAAACACTGTTTTCTTAATCTTGATTTACTGTAATTCAAAAGGCTGTATGCTATGCATAAAGTTAAACTGATGATCTTTTCTTTCATTACGTACGTTTCAGCCCTGTAATGTGCTACAAACTATAATGTCATCAGATGGAGATTTGCAATAGATGATGTGCTTCTATAAAATTTTCTAGACAGTTTTCAAATATCATCCACTTTATCCAGTAGACAGATTATTGCATTTCCCTTGGAACAACAAAACTCCAGTCTGAGAGAAAGTATGCAGACTGAAACTATTCATTATTGACAGATGTTAAGAGTTGGATCTCCTCTTAGGCTTGCACCTGGGGAGTGGACGACTTTTCTGACCTTTTTACATTTTGATGTAATGAAAGTCTGAGTTCATAACAGTGACTGGAGCCACCTGACAATTGTAAGACATTTCTGTGACTGAAAGGTAGTTAAGAAATAAATTTTGAAGAAAAGAATTTGGATGGCCTTTTGTTCAGTTTGAAATCACCATAGTTCCCATCAAGTGTTTATTTATAAAAGCAGGGCATTCAGTCATATACTTTCTCAAAGTCTCTCCTCAGGGATGGTTTTCTTGATATTGTATTTTGAGGTCTCGATAGCAGAATTTTTTGAAGAATGATGTTGCATATTTCAAGGGGATAACGAGGATGAACATTTTCCTTTTTAAGCTAGAGAGCTATGGAAAAAAAAAAAAAGCCAAATTTGTTTCACCTCTGATATTTTTTATGTGCTTATAGATAATATAATTGTCAAGGAAAGATCTTTTATGCTATCCTTTGCATATCTCTCATATATCCCCCAGTCAAACAATCAGATTTTAATCCTTTAAGGAAAGATGCCCTCTGGTATTTCAGAGATTAGCTTGTGTTATTACAAACTCCTTTTGAATACAACCATAGAGAGCAACAGGTAAGGAAGTTGCTGAGACCTGACAATCTGACTTTTTAACATCCATTTTATATCTGTGGTGGTTTTACTCTTCTGGGCAGCTGAACACCATAGCTGCTCTCTCACTCCCCCTCAAAGGAAAAGGGGGAGAAAATATGATAGAAAGAGCTCAAGGGTTGAGATAAGGATAAGGAAATCACTCACCAATTATCGTCATGGGCAAAACAGACTCAACACAGGGAGACTAATATAATTTATTGCCTATTGCTAACAGACTAGAGCAGTGAGAACTACAAGCAAACTACAAACACCTTCCCCCATCCACCCTCTTCTACCTCCTCCCCCTGAGCGGTGCAGGGGACGGGGAATGGGGGCTGCGGTCGGTCCCTAACGCTGCGTCTCCACCGCTCCTTCATGGTCACTCTCTGCCCCTGCTCCACATGGGGTCCCTCCCACGGGATGCTGTCCTTCCCGAACTGATCCTGCGTGGGCTTCCCACAGGCTGCAGCTCTTCCAGAACTGCTCCCATATGGGTCCGTACCATGGGGTCCATCCCTCAGGAACAAACTGCTCCAACATGGCTCCCCCACGGGTGGCAGCTCCCGCCAGATCCCCTGCTCCTGCGTGGGCTCCTCTCCACGGGCTGCAGCTCCGGCCCGGGGCCTGCTCCTGCGGGGGCTCCCATGGGCCGCAGCCTCCTTCAGGCCACATCCACCTGCTCCATGGGGGCTCCTCCACGGGCTGCAGCGTGGAGATCTGCTCCGTGGGGTCCCCATGGGCTGCAGGGGGACGGCCTGCTCCACCATGGGCCTCTCCACGGGCCGCAGGGGAACTTGTGCTGCGGCGCCTGGAGCCCCTCCTGCCCTCCTTCTGCACTGCCCTGGGTGCCTGCAGGGCTGTTTCTCACTCCTCTCTCCCAGCTGCTGTGGCACAGCAGTTTGTTCCCTTCCTTAGCTCTGCTCTCCCAGAGGCCCAACCAGCGTCGCTCCCTGGCTCGGCTCTGGCCAGCAGCAGGTCCCTTTTGGAGCCGGCTGGAGCTGGCTCTGACCTGACATGGGGCAGCTGCTGGGCTCTGCTCACAGAGGCCACCCCTGCAGCCCTCCTGCTACCAAACCCTTGCCATGTAAACCCCATACAGTATCACACTTAAGCTCACATGACACAAAGTTTAAAAATGAGTTTTGAAGGAAATACTTTAAAAGAATTCCAGCACGGTGATATAAAGACATTAATTAGGAACACTTGCTCTAAAATGATTAATCTTATTTGGCCTGTTGTAAAATAATGAGGGTCTGCACTTGTAAGAGACCACATCCTACTGCTATTAAAAATTCTTTAGGTGACTTCAGAGATGTTAGATACTTCTTCCTTCTAAAGAGGGGTTCAATAAACCAGTGAGTATGTCACTATAGATAACATGGGAAATATAATGTCCTTGTATAGTAGGTAAAGTATCTGGGAAACTCAGAGAAGAAGGTATTTTATGGCTGTGTAATGAAGGCTTGAAGTGGATGTATAGGACCATCTCCAATTTATCCTGAGAGGGTGAAGTAAACTTGCATTCAGAAAATGCCATTAGGGACTGAGAGATCTTATTCCTTTTAGTGTGTTGACCTTGGCCAGCAGCCAGATGCTCATCCAGCTGCTCTCTCACTCCCTCTCCTCAACAGGACAGAGGGGGAGAAAATAAGATGAAAAAAACCTCATGGGTCAGGAAAAAAAAAAAAAGTTTAATTAGAAAAGTAAAACCTGTGTTAGAAGCAAGGCAAAAAGAGGAATTCATTCACTACTTCCCGGAAAAGCAGTGTCCCAGTTTCAGCTGGGATAGAGTTAATTTTCCTCCTATTAGCTGGTATGATGTTGTGTTTTGGATTTAGGATGAGAATAATGCTGATAACACACCGATGTTTCAGTTGCTGCAGAGCAGTGCTTACACTAAGTCAAGGACTTTTCAGCTTCTTGTCCTGCCCTGCCAGTGAGGGGGCTGGGGGTGCACAAGAGGCTGGGAGGGGACAGGACCAGGACAGCTGGCCCAAACTGGCCAAAGGGATGTTCCATACCATATGACGTCATGCTGAACAATAAATATATGGTGGCTAGCTGGGATGGAGGGGGACTGCTGCTTGGGACAGGCTGGGCATTGGTTAATGGGTGGTGAGCAATTGCACTGTGCATCACTTGCTTTGTACATTTTTTTATGATGATGATTATTATCATTATTATTGTTTTTCCCTTCCTCTTTTGTCCTATTAAACTGTATTTATCTAAACCCATGAGGTTTTATCTTTTCTTTTTTTTTCCCAGTTCTCTCCCCCATCCCACTTGGGCAGGGGGGGTGGGGAGTGGGCAAATGGTTGTGTGGTGCTTAGCTGCCTGCCAGGTTAAACCACAACCCAGGGAGTCAGCACACGTAGCAATTGCTTGGGAATTTGTGGTTTAAGTCCTAGGAGGTAGCTAAGCCCCACATAGCCACTCGCTCACTCCTCCCCATGTGGATGGGGAAGAGAATTGGAAGGGTAAAAGTGAGAAAATTTATGGGTTGAGATACAGACATTTTAATAAGTAAAGCAAAAACTGCATGGGCTAGCAAAGAAAATAAGGAATTCATTCACTACGTCGCATCAGAAGGTAGATTTCCAGGAAAGCAGGGCTTCATCATGTATAATAGTTANAAGGAATTCATCCACTACGTCGCATCAGAAGGTAGATTTCCAGGAAAGCAGGGCTTCATCATGTATAATAGTTATCTGGGAAGACATAACGTATCTCTGAATGTCCTCCCTTTCCTCCTTCTCCCCCAGCTTCTATTGCAGAGCATGATGTCACAGGGTATGGAATATCCCTTTGATCAGCTGAGGTCAGCTCTCCTGGCTCTGTCCCGTCCCTCTTGCCCACCCTTAGCCTACTCGCCTTTGGTGAGGAAAAGAGAGAGAGAGAAAGCCTTAACATTGTACAAGCATTGATCAGCAGTAGCTAAAACACTGGCATGTTATCAACACTGTTTTAGCTACAAATGCAAAGCACAGCAACTATGGGCTGCTGTAAAGGAAGTTAAATTCTGCCATGGTGTGTGCTTGGGCAAATAAGTTTTAGCTGAATGATTAAGCTGATACAAAGATACACTTACAGCAGGAAGGAGTTTGAGGCTATGCATGGGCACAAAATTTGAAAGCACTAAAAATTAAGACCAAGAACACTAATGTTGGATGTGCTTACCATTTGCTTTAGAAAGAACTGTGGGCAGTTGCAAGTTTAGAATTATAAGATGTATTTTTGTACTTGTAATCTCAAAGGTCTTTTCTTCGTGTAACTAATTCCCATATTTTTTTCCTGACAAATGGTAAATACCAACCTATATGTTTCTCCTTTGTAGGGAAAATGGTACATATTTTTCATGTGGACATGAGTCATAATTCTCCACATTTATGACAGTAGCAAAGTCAGAATGCATTTCAATACAGAAATGTTTTTGAAAAATTAGGCACAATTTCACTGCACAAGAAGCATAATTTTGTTTCCTTATAAAATTAAGAACAGTTTCTCCAATTTTGAGAGGTTTCCTCATCTTCATTTGAAAAAGAAAAAAGAATTATATTATTTTCTTGCATTGATATGAAAGAATTAACATATTACAAGGCAGTGAAAGATCTGGAGTATTTCTCTAATCTTAAAAGGTTTCTAATTAAACTATTGATCAAACCATCTATGAAACTATTGTGAGTATTTCTAGTGTAATTATGAAAAATACATAACTCATCTCAAAATTATGACTAACCGAGGCTCAATTAACTGTGTGATTAATCAACATTTTACTGTTTATTTGCAGTCAATAAGTACTTTTACTATGTTAGAAAACCTGTATTGGCATAACTAGAAACAATGCTGCTACACAAGTGCACATTCTCATAAAAGGATATTGAAGCAAGCTCACTAGTCCTTAACTTTATCAGTTTAACACTATATTGCTAAATCTACTTAGAAAGAGATTGTTTCAGCGATTTACATTAATACAACCTCATCATTTTGCATGATCACAATAAGATCAATGTTAACATTAACAGTGTATCTTACCAAATACAGAAACTGAGAATTTCCTAGATAAAAGTTTATTAGAGAAACCTGGAAGCTTAGCTAATAGAATTTATTGATAGATTATATGATTGTATAATCTGGATTTTTTAAAGTTGGAAATGGTATTGTCATCAGTGAATGTTAAAAACTCATGCAGCTCTGTAAGATTACCTGGATTTCGTTATTCAAAATCAAATTTGGATATTGCTTATGGTCATTGAGGATCTTTTTTTTTTTTTTCTGTGCGATACAGAGCAATAAATTTAGTGAGTTTGTGAGGTGTTCTTTTTCGACAGAGTGTACACAGGAGTTTGGATAGATAGCAAACTCAAAATTACATTAAGATCCAATAGTCTTTAGTAGTCCTAACTTTTCCAAATAATACTGTATCTACTGCTTCAGCTAAGGGATATGCTCACAGAGCATAACTGAACCCTTTTCATCTTGGCTACCTTAGAGGCAACAGTTCTATGTACAGGGAAATGAATGTGTTAAAATCTAACCATGCAAAGCTCATGCGATTCTAGAAATATTAGTATCAGAAGGTTACTGGTATGAGTACTAACTGAGACAAATTAAAGACAAAGTTACACAGTTTGTTTTCTCTACAAGACCTAGTTAAGAGACCTGAGTGCTCAGTGCCATGTCAGTCAATTTAAATAACTAAATTCATTATGAACTTTACACTGACTTTGAGTATTAGAATATGGAAGTCTAAGGTAACATCTGTTTTGTCATCAATTTGACTCTACTCTTAGGTGTAACAAATAACATAAAAGTAAATAACTGGACAAAAAGCTTGACATGAGCCAGCAGTGTCTGCTTGCAGCCCTGAAAGCCAACTGTGTCCTGGGCTGCATCAACAGTGGCATGACCAGCAGGTCGAAGGAGGTGATTGTCCCCCGCTACTCTGCCCTCGTGGGGCCTCACTTGGAGTCCTGCATCCAGATCTGGGGCCCCCAGAACAAGAAAGACATGGACCTGTTAGAGTGCATCCAGAGGAGGGCCATGAAGATGATCAGAGGGCTGGAGCACCTCTCCTATGAAGACAGGCTGAGAGAGCTGGAGATGTTCAACCTGGAGAAGAGAAGGCTCCGGGGAGACCTCATAGCAGCTTTTCAGTACTTAAAAGGGTCTTATAAAAAAGATGGAGTATGATTTTTTACATGGGCAGTTAGTGATAGGACAAGGGGGAGTGATTTTAAACTAAAAAAGGTTAGGTTTAGATTACATATAACAAAGAAATTTTTCATGTTGACAGTGGTGAAACATTGGAAGGCTGCCAAGAGAAGTTGTGGATGCCCCCACCCTGTCCCGAAAGTGTTAAGGCCAAGTTGTTTGGGGGTTTAGGGAACCTGCTCTAGTGGGTGGCATCCCTGCCCATGGCAGAGGTGGTAGAATAGGTGATCCTTAGTGTCTCTTCCAATCCAATCCATTCTGTGATTTTATTCTATAGGTCTATGAATTTTCACCTCATCGTTCAAAATGAAGTAAAAGAAGTCCTATAATTTCATTTTCATGAATGTCTATAGAATTATAGCTATAGGTACTGTAAAAAACTCTCTTGGGTATTTTGGTCTCTTACAATTGTTCTAAAAACATTAACTTTGAGAGGCTTTGGAGCAACTTTGGTGCAAAAACTGATTAACTTTTGTGTGTGTGTGTTTGCAGTCCTGTGTTAAGATCATACTTCCTCTAACATCATACTTGTTTTAGAAGCACTTCTGATGATTTTAAAACTGATAATATCTTACTGTGGAAGTAGAGGAAACAGGATCAAAAGAATTGTTCCAATATCATCTTCTGTGACTTCTTGATAAAAGCACAATCTTTTGCAACATGTGAGTTATTAAGCAGAAAAAAATATTTTTTTTTTTCCTACATGTTTTTATAGCACAGAATGATTTGCCTCAGAAAGGACTTTTCACTCAACATTGGTTCTTTGCTAGTGTTGGCCATAGTATTCAGGAACAGTCATCAGTCATTCAAGTTAGACTGTAATGCAGGCCCCAAACTGAAAGTAGTAGTAAAAGAATAGGAGAGTATTTGTTAAAACAGCCCTTGAAAAAAGGCAAGCACCATTTTTACAGGTGTGTTCAATAAATCCCATGCTAGAAAAGAGAATGCTAAGAGTGCTCACATATTTAATTTGTCTTCATCGCTAGAGACTTCAAACTGCTTTGTCATTCTCATTTTCACACTTTTTAATTGCTTTTGTTCTGAAACTTGTCCTTTCCAACTTATCCAGTCCCTAGGTGTGTACTGTTGGTCTGTGTCAAACCTGTCTTAGAAATCTGAGAGGTAATAAAAGGGAAAAACACAAAAAAGGAACTTGGGCAACAAACTCTTTTTTTTGCACTGATGTTGTCCATTCAATAGATCTCCCTTGAGGGGATTACCAAGTCTGCTAGAGGCAGGAATTTTCAGAGAGTATGCATTGCTGTGCTCCATGGAATTTCTGTAATGTATAAACCACAGATAAGTTATGGAAGAAAAATAAAATTGTTTTTTACAATTTGGGATCCCCTAGAATATCTGTTCAAATCTTTCCATTGACACTGTTATGTGAAGCAGTACAGGTATTACAAGCTAAAGCAAAAAGCTAAAGCAAAATCAGCTTCTCTAGAAAAATCTTTCTAAACATCCTATGTGGATATTATCTACCCAATAAAATGGAACATATCTTGTCAGTTTTGCTTTGTATTCGCAAATTCTCACACACAGGTTGTTTGGTCTGCTTTTTAGAAAAACACTCCCTGCAGAGTATCAGTGAAAAGCGTATGTTCAATAAAAAATGTTTTCACAAGGAATCTGTATTTTTTCACTTAGAAGCTGTTTCTCAAGAAAGTAAAAAAAATAATAATAATAATAATCTTGTATTCAATTTTAAAAACCCTTTAAAGTTACCCTGCGAGTGTATATAGTCATGAGATGCTTTTTTTT
>VXAA01004752.1:37154-77511 GCA_013399115.1 Anseranas semipalmata
TTAGGAGAACCTGCAATGATAATTATCTTCCTTATACACTGTGTTTACTTGAAGTTACTGCAACTAGTCAGACACAAATATCAGAGTGCAGTGTTATGTCTGTTAGCCCCACTTAGCACGCTAGAAATAGTGACCGTAAGGACAGCCTTGGGCCATCACAGGTTCATAATCAACACTACAGGATTAGGTGTGTCTGTCCATAGGATGAATAGATCAAGTTATCATTACATTAGGAAATGAATGAAACAGATAACTATAACTTTCATGCATTTTAATTGATTATCAACACCAGATATGAATCAAAATGAAATGCTAAACTTTGTCCTGGGAAATCATTCTCTATCACCCAGCCCTCTAGGAGAGCTTCTGTATCTCCATTTTAGGTGAGACTTTAAAGACAATGAATCCCACCTGTATTGTCTAATTTATTTTTTTTTTTAATCTTAGTAGCTTGTCCTTACAGGCAATTCCCATTAAATATTACTACTTGTAAAAATATTTATTTTTGTGACTCAACTCAGAAGATTTACAACTGATTTACATTACGACTTATTGTTCTGTTGCTGAAATTCAGCAATTTTAATCTCCTCTCCTCTCCTCTCCTCTCCACTCCTCTCCTCTCCTCTCCTCTCCTCTCCTCTTGTAACTAGTGTAGTTACAATATCTAGTTATGTCCTGCTAAGATTTTTGAGTTTAAAAAATGACTGAACATTAGAAGCAGCAGGATACAAACTTATCATTAAAAGACTTACTGAAGTTGTTTATAGGGCTATCTGGCATTAGATACTGCCATTAGAATCACTCATTGTGATTATATGAGTATATATAGTGTATATATATATATACTCACTTGAGTGACCTCTGCCCACTTTTTAGCATCCCTAATGTTGTTGGTCCTTCCTTTAGTTGCAGAATATCAAACTTTCATAAAAAATAAATCGGCATCTTATTAGTAATTGTAAATCTATGACAGGGCTTGATTTCTTTCTTCCTTTTTTTTTTTTTTAATTCTAGAAAAATAAAGACTACTTCTTACATTTTAATGACAAAGGTAATATTTACATTAATTTTCTAACTCACCACCACCAGCAGCTACTTATACTGTTTATCTGAACAAAACAATGAAATCTTTCTGCACTTTCCTCACAGACAGTAGCTTCTCAGAAGGGGTGTAGCAAAGATAGTTACGCTTTTGGAAAGGAACAAACAGACACACAAAAAGCTGGACTCCCATCATTGGTTGTTCACACAAGTGGTCTGTTTTAAATCACTTCACACTTTTAGTTCTTTCTTTTGCAGGTAGTAAAACCCCCAAAAAAACACTTTTAAAAGTGGGTAGAGCCAGGTAAAAAATCCATAGGTACTTCAAATTGGAGATTGATAAGACAAGATATTTCCCAAGAATAAAGCTTCTAATAGCTGGTTTATTTCAATATTCAGCTTCAGAAATTGCAGGATTCTGTTCCAATTGGAGAAAATTTAAATTTTCCTACCTGTCATGCATGCTTCTGTAGTCATAAAGCCATTTTCTTTCATTTATTGCTGACCTTTTTTGAGGGAGGAAAGGGAGAGAGAATATATTCTGCAAGAAACGTGCTCCAGAAAACTCATTTTGCAGAAATACAGCTGGAACAGTGTCATCATAGTATAGGAACCTGAAGATGACCTAACTTCAGCCCTAAACTGCAAGTTCTCTGGTTTAAGCCTGTAGTTGAGCAATACATATGTGATCACGAATGGATTAATTGGAATGTGTTTGTGTTGCTTCGAGGACTAAGAATGACGGGTTTGTTAGTGGGAAGTTACTGCAATTGAACAAGTTCACGCTTCTTCATTCACAACAGTGAATACAGTGAATGCATTCCTCTCTGCTTTGTTGTATCGATTTCTTCTAGAGGTGCTGACAAGGGCACTATTTTACTGAGAACGGACATCACAGAGAAGGCGAGCTAATCAAAATTACAAAAAGTTAGAAGAATAGCCCACTACAGCTGCTATTCTGCTCAAAGGAGCATAAAAAGACCTAAGACAACTGAGCTCTTTGAAACAGTAGGATTTAAAAAGAATGCATAAATAAATAGATATCCTCTTAGTCTTCTTTTAGTAATCAGGTTTTCATAAATATCAGAAGTATATTCAATGAATTCCACCTACACAGAATGAGCTTTATTCTCAATTATTCTACTGCTTTCTTACTTCTCACGCAATGAAAAGGAATATCTTTGAGATGTAAATTACACTGAATTTTTGCTCTTGATTCATGAAGTAGGCTTGCATGTAGTCTGTTTTGAATGTTGTATGTGCACTTACGGTAATGTGCAGAGAGTCAAGTAAATTTGCCTCTGTCACCACCATCCACTCACATCAGAGGACTGAACTGAACATAAAAAGAGGTTGGCAAATTTAACAAATATTATCTTTACCTGGCAATAATCAGAAACTGAACTAAAATATTAGCTGATGGTAGATGAACCTGAAATGAATACGGAAAATGAATGTCACCAACAAGCTATGAACACTTGAAAATGGGGTTATAAATTTTGACATAATCTTAAATATTGATTCTCATTAGAAATACACAATGACATAGTTAATGTTCTATGTATTTAATACACTTCTTCTATGACTTGGTTTTCAGATACTGCTCCCTGACAAACTTGCCAGTCATTCTTTCACCAGCTCTGAAGATTCAGTGGGAAAGGAATCAGGTTTCCAAGCTGGCAAAATATATACAGGTTCTTGTACCCAGTTTTTGTAATTATTCACAAGGGTTAGTAGTTCACTCTGTGGCTCATAAACAGTGCTTTTTGAGGGAGATGCTCATGAAAGGGAGACAAAGTCTAGACCCCTGAAGAAATTATTCTCCTGTAATGCAATAAAAACTGTTTTGTTGTACTGTTCTTTTCTGAAACAGTGCAATGGAGGGACTAGAAGGGAAACTATATTATATAATTAATATGTTAAGTGCATGGGTTTGTTTTTCACTTTTTTAACTTTTGTGGCACATTTTCTTTCCCTTCCTTATGGTAGACTCCCAGAGTGGCTCGTAAATTAACAAGACAAAGACAAAGTTAAAGACATATTGTCCAGTTTTTTGAGTTTCATGGTCTTGGCTCAGTCTCTGGAAATCTATTGTTTACTTTTTCTCTGAAAACCAGGGACTGTCTTTGGCCAACATATAGCTGTCTGAAACAAAGTGGGTGTAACAGGAATCCTGAGGACTCTGCTAACCATTGTCCAACATAATTTCTATAACCTCTTTCAGATATGTTAAATTTTGATAGTCACCATTTAGTTATTGTAGAGGAATTCTTCTCTCCCCCCCTCCCCCCATACTTCCCCCTTCCCATTTAAATTGTCTTCAAATCAATGTGTCTCTTTGAAGTCGGTTTGCTTGTGGGCGCTATTCATTTGGGTGGGGGAGGAGGGGCAGGGGCGAGGTGGATCAATAGAGCTCTCTCATCAGTCTCCATCTTTCTCTGAAAAGCACACTGGATTACTGTTTGAAAATGAGAAAAGAAAGGATAAATGAATTATTCCTTTAGAACTTTGCCTTCTTGTTGTTTTCCCCAGCACAACAGTAAATGATTGTAGCACATCATGCAAAAGTAGATTTTCAATTTTAAACTTCACAAGGCATTTAGCTGTGTACAAAGCCAGGAAAAAATACTTTCCTTCATTATCTTTGTTCTTAACAAAGATAACAGTAATTTACTGCAAATTAATTGCTAGTTTTCTTAGAAAATTCTAGAGATTTCATTAGTATAATTATACAGATGTAGTAATGCAAAACTGTTTTTAATTGCTTCTTAAAACAAAGAAATAACCCTATAACTTTAGACATGTGCTTTACTTCCTGATTTCAATGTCATCGAACAGAAGCATTCATGAGCAAGCATGAATGAAGGCAGAGGTAACAGAGAAAAATTTGAAGAATTTTACACAGGCAAATTATCCAGCTGATAATTATTGATTTATTCTGAAAATTAGCATAGTAATACAGGAACCACATATCTTACAGTTAGTTGTAATACAAACACTTTATCAGCAGCAATATAACATAGGAATTAGACCTGTGCATATGTTAGTACTGACTGACAAGGACATAAGATGTATACAAATGTCATTAAAAATTTTACTTCTGTGAAGTAAACATTTGGGCAAACACTTTTTAATAGGTTATCAAGATTTGCCAATTTTCTTTTTGGCTTGGATAAACCTTAGAGAAAAATGTTTTTCTTTACAAAACAAGAGTGCTCTGAATGTTTCAGAGGGTCCTTATCTTATATGTCGTTTATGTTTATGCTTGTGACAGTACAAGCAGTAATATATTACAAAGGATTATATGTTGTTACAACTGAATATATGTACATACACTTCAGTTAGGAGGTTAGAGATTGCTGTGATGGGAATGTTTAGAAGACTGATAAATCAGGCCGGCTTCAAACTTCAAGAACAAAATTTTAACAGATTCATGCATTTATTAAAAACACACTGCAGGCTAATGGTTCGCTCCTACACTATTTACCACTATTTACTCACTATTTACACACAACTGTTAGTCCTTAACAGTTATGTCTGAAGTTAACAGTGAGTTCACAATGTCCTGGAGCTGGTGCCATACAGATCACATAGTCCTCAGTGGTCCTGAGTTGCCAAGGTCAGGGTGACCAGGCCAGAGAGCCCTTAGACAAGAGAAGTCAGAGAGGAGCCTCCTGTCTTTTCCATCCTTCCTCAGTCACTGTTGGTGTTTTACCCTTCTCACTCACACTTTCCCCACCAAACAAAGGCTTGTCTTGCCTTTGATTTTGCCATTCATCCTTGGATATTTGGCAGATGTCCTGCCTATTGACAGTCTCTTTCGCCTGTCTTGTTCTTCATCTTGCACTTTCTTGGATGATTCTTCCTTTAGCTACATCCATCTTTCTTAGCCCCATTGGTGGTCAAAATGCTCTCACATTTACATAAAATGTTTGTACATTGCCTCTGACTATACCATTACAGTGTTACTAAGCAGTTATGAGCTGATGTTGGTTACACTATTTTAGCACACATATTTGTGTTCAAGGCAAGATATTTTTGAGTGTATCCTGATTACACTCAGAAGTTGCAAGTAAGGTAGAAAAGGCTCTGCTTCAGATACAATATCAAGGAACACCACTAGGTCTAGTTATAGAATATAAGGTGCTTTATGTCCTTGAAATACATTTAACTTATGCTGTGCATTGAGTTTCCATCACCTAGGAAATGACAAAGTTTTGTGAAACATTTGTCACTATTTGAAAATCTGTAGCTCTGTTTTTAAATGTTCAGCTCATCAATAATTCCTAATTATAGAATGCAATAGAAATTAGAGTTAATTTATGGCCCTCAGCACTTCCAAGAAAGGTACCATGATATATTAGACTATCCAAACAGCCTGGATACTCGTGTTCAAAGGAAATTATACAACATTTAGTCTCTAAGGACAGAAAGAAAACCAGATTTAAAACAAAAATTTGAATAATCAACAGGTATATTAGTATCTCCTTTTAATATTATTTTGTCACTTTTAAACATATTTTATTATTTAGACTTCATCTTACATTCTGATTTTCAGGGATATAATTTTTGCGATGACAGATCTTAAAACAGAGAATATTGTTTAGTTAAGACATACCACCAGTGAAAACCAGAGAAGAATTATACATATATTACAAGATATGCACTGATACTAATAGCAGTTGTGTCTTTAGACCGAGGAAGAGCTTTTATAAAGATATGAAAAATACAGTTGTATCAGTTATCTACAGTTCTGCATTTGGAATGCTTTTTCATATTTGACCAGTCTTCTGTATTCTAGTTTTTTACAATTAAACGCAGTTCTCTGTTCATTTTTTGTTTATGTTTATTTCTTTTAACTTTTCCTCTGTGTTTCCTAAAAAAGAAGTAAAGATTTTTTTTACATCTTTTTATTTTAACCAGCAGATAGAGAAAACTGCCAGTTACATGATTAAGTATATCCCAAAAGAATTCCTGCAAAATTTTCAAGATTTTTGAAATGATTAGTTCAGATAAAATATGCAATATATATTTCTATATTATATTATATTATATTATATTATATTAATATATTATATATATTTTTAATCTAGCTAAGAGAATAGGAAGTACTATATATTTTATATGGTGATATGAATCAGATAAAAGAGAAATGCGATTTTGTCCATTTTCTCAGTTAAGTTGCTTATTTGACAGCAGCTAGCATTAAGTAAATATATATATATATTATTTTGATGTATTATTATTTAAAACTTTCCTGGAGAAGCTCTAAAGGGGCTTATTACTTAAGTAAGGTTTATCATAACTGAAGAAGAAGACATTTTTTAAATATTGCATTTAATATATATATATAGCATTTCTTTAAATGGCATGCAGTTTAGACTAACAGTGAATTGTTCATGAGAAAAATTGAGCCTGTTTCTGAGGTAGAGAGTGTGATGTAAAATCCACCTATTCCCTGTGTATCTTCATTTGAATCTCTGAATTTAAAGTTATCATAGAAAACATGGGAATTGAAAGTCTCCCATTCTGCAGGAAAGGAAGAGCTTCTAGTTCTTCCACATCAGCAACTTTCATGAAACACTAAATTCAGTTCAAACATGTATTTCTGAGAAGAAGAAAAAAAATAGATGCATAGAACCACCTGGGATCAAATTTTGCTAAATTGAATGGAAGGTGGTTTTGCACCAGACTAGGAAAGAAAGGTTACCTGGGTGCAAATGCTGCTACAATTTGGATTTGGTGGCTACTTCTAACTACATTGTTTGTCATATGCTGAAAGTGGATCAGGAAAACTATCTAACCAACCAACTTCCAACTTGTGGTAGGCATCTTGGATGTTATCCCAAAATGGTACTTCTAATAAGGAGCACTGTAGCACTAAAACATACAAATTACCACCTGCTGTGACATCATTACAGCAAGTACAGAGGTGGTAATTACTGAAATTATAAAAAATAAATAAGGAAGTGGAAGGAAGTCCTGCTGTTTACAAATGCCTGCTGATAGGTAGAATGCCTGCTGATATTTTCCTTTTAACATCACTTTTTGTTTTATTTCCATCTTTAGAAGTAAGCAAACATTGATGAGTGTAGCTGAAGAAGTCCTGGTGAAGTGGTAGACCAGAATAAGAAGCATATTGCAGCATGTGCTTAGATTCTTACCACTTAAGTTTAACTTAAACACAGCCTTGAAGATGAGCATGCAATGAAGTGCTGTCCAAACAGGGGAAACTTCCCAGGCTCAGAGAAGATGAATGCTGGTGAAACTTACCAAGTTGTGAATTAATGAAATTCCATGTAGATAGTGAAATTTAAGCTGATGAAGTGAGATTTCTAGTTTGTAGTGTAAGTTGGTTACACCTGTGGTAATCCTGTACAGCAGAGGTTCAAAACAAGACAGTTGGAAAGTAGGAGCATTAACTGCATGGCCATATTGTCAATCTAGTTACTGTATCAGCTTCACCTTTTACATTTTGCTGGTCTTGATAACTTAATTATTTTTTTCTATGCACTCTCCATGGTGCAAAATAAATCTAAGGGTGCATTCCTTACTGTGAATTGCAAAGCTGCTGTCCTCACACAAACCTTTACTGTTTGCCTTTTTGTGTACGTTTCCCATAAGAACTCATTCAATTTATAAATATTTGTAAGCACTAACAGGGAATGTTCAAGGTGAGGCACAAAACTGGAAGACATAATTTCAACAAACTTAATGTTTTGTTTGTGTATTTGTCTAGAGTTTTTGATCAGGAAAAGAGATAAAATAATATGCAGGTCCATTCAACATTATTGCAAAATTTCATTTTCTTAAAATGATCTGAACTTTTTTTTTCTTTCAATTCAATTGAATACAGTAAGGAACTATCTTATGGAATTTACCGTTTCTAACAATGGGCCTATCTCCTATGATGATAATGTTTCATAAATTCACATCTATTTTTGATGTTGCAAAGTGTCTTGCTTAAATCACTTAAATCACTGTCTATTGTTGGAAATACTTTTTCAGAGCTTCCAAGAAGTAAAGTGAAATAACAAGAAGATACTGTTGAAATCACATTAATATAATGTCTGAGCTGCTGATCATTTTGGAGATGATGGAACAGTCTTTCTTGTTAACATAATATGTATTCCCTGCATCTATTTGTGTATTGGATTAAGAAATGCTGAAATAAATAGAAATAAAGCCTTATTAAGATTGTGCTTAATAGTAAAAATAAGCCAGTAAACAAAAGCAACCAACATAACAGAAGGCAAGTCAAGTATTTTTCAATACCTGAAAAAAGTTCATGGTTTTAATGATAGGCAGAGTAGCAAGGATGTTTTCTTTTGCTCTCAGTTGCTTGATGTTTTATGTTGCTTTTTCTTTTCTTTCTTACTTATTTGACAGGTCTCTAATTGCCCAATATGCCCTTTTAGAAATAAACTTTCTTCTTCATACAGATCATTAAGCCTCATATTTGTCCCTGATGGCATGCCCTTATTCATCCTCTCCCCAGCATTTTCTGCAGTGTCTCAACTCTCTTGTAATGACTATGGTAGTACCAACTCGTTATCAACTTGTTTAGCCCATTCTTTGCTCATTATATTGTTACTGTTTCCCCATAAATGTCCTTGGAATATTAGTTCTCTGTTTTCCCAGCAGAACATTTTTATGTCTGCAGCTGGTGAGCTTCCTTCAGAAAACCTCAAGCTTCCTCTTTGTTGCTGCACTTCTCCAACAGTTTATTCCCTATTTTGACATGAAACAAGTACACACATAAAGGTACTCTGCTGGGGCTGCCTGCTGCCTCTCAACTGGAGATGTAAAAACTCAGCAGGAAAGGAACACCAGCTTCAAATTTCTTTTTGTTGCCCCCAACTGTGCAGGATGTTGCCATGCTGTTAAATCCAGCTGAATTTCTGGAAGATGTAAATTTGCCAAGATCTGAGGGGGCTACGATCATCCAAGTTCCTGATGCTACGTTCCATGGGAAGTCATTCCTGTTCTCACCGCTTGCCAGTCATCAGTCTCCTCTGGCTCTGTTCCAGCCCTTCACATTTATTCTTACTAACTATGACCACTAGATACATTTTCTTTCTTTCACTTTCAAAAAAATCAGTTTGACTCCAATTTGTTCACATATCTGACAAAAAGGTGTCATATAAGATGCAGAAACACTTCTTTTCACCAGACCACCTTTTTTTGTTTGTTTTGTTTTGTTTGTTTGTTTGTTTGTAAATTTTCAACTCATATAAAATTATCTAGCACTGCTTATTTTAAGCATTTTCCCTGGCACACATTTGTAGGTTAAAAAAGTTCTTTTGTTTTCAGGTGTGTGTGATACTTGCAACTACTGAAAGACAGTAGGCAGTTAACTTTTTGTTTTGTTTTGTTTTTCTCATTAGCTGAGTATCCCTCCTATTATTTCTCCCTTAGTTCTTTCTATTCCTGACAAAAGGTTCAAAAGAACCTCTTGATGCAGCTTTGTACAACTTTTCAAGCTATCCCATGTATAGTTTTTATTACTACTTAGTAATTTCACAACTGATTGTGTGAAGATCCTATCCAGGTTGTGGTACAATGCATATTTGTACATTGGCCATATAACATTAGAGCAGGCAGTATATAGAGTTAACAGCAACAATGAGACCTATCAAATATGTTCCCATACTGGACAGATTTGGTGAAAACTTTAAATCACCTTTTTACAAGGAGAAATGAGGAATAAATTCATGGAATCAGTTATGTGTTCAGCATTAACTTTTATCATTTGTTATATTGTGTAAGTGTGCATCGAACTGATTTTATACTTATTTTGATCTAATTTCTTCCTTCTGTCCTCGAGATGGTCAGACTTTCATTGATGAAGTATTCAAAAAATGATTGTGCTTTACTGTGCTTGAACTGAAAGGGTTTTTGATAGACATAGCGTGGTCAATTGTAGGATAGATGTTATAAGCCTAAGAGTGGAATCTATGGCCAGCTTCCTCCTTGTAATGGGATATTTCTATTTTATGGCCTTAAATGATGTAAAAATAATGTTGAAGTCCATGTAAGTTTCATACCTGTTTTTGAAAGCAAAGCAAAGCAAAACAAAACAAAGCAATACAAAATCTTAGTTTAAAACACTTTTTTTTTTTTTTTGTATCTGAGAATAAGAGAGAGAACAACTGTTCTTTGTAATAGCTGTAAGCAGTGAGATTTTATTTACTAGTTTAATTTTGAAAATAACGTAACTTGTAATTTTATTTTGACTATATTATAGACTCGTGTTTTCATCAAAATACCTGCTGATGTCATATCACTGAACCAAAGTGAGAATTAAACAAGTTTGGCTCCAGATCTGTCCACAGTGGTAATGCAAACCCAGCAGAAAATAGCCAAGAGGGTGACTTGTAGAAGGCAGGTGATGTTGAGGACCTGGCAGCTGCACTGTGCATATTCCAGTGCTCTTCCTTCGAACCAGCTTTGTTCGGTTTACTTGGGGGTAATCCACTTATTTCATGGAGTGCACCAGGGGTACTTTGGAAATTCTTTGTCTTGCTTAATTTCATCCAGAAGGTATCCAGGTTGTGTACTGTGAGACTCTGTACTCTGATTCCACACTGGGAATGTGAGGGTGCCCTCACTGGCAAAGAGGGTGGGAAATAATTAGGAAATTTGTTTCAAAAGCCCAAACAAAAGGGAACACCAAGTGGGTTGTCTTGAACCACTTCCAAAATAACCTCTTGGAAACCTCAATATGAGTAAACTCTGAAAAAATGCCCTTAATAATCATTAGTATCTTACAAAATGACCATCAACGAGACTCCTCTGTCTGCACATTCATGTTGTGCTTTGAGTACTGAATTTGTCCCTCTGATGGGGAAGCATGACAGCTGAATGCCTTCTTGCTGTGTGCTGTCACTGGCAGCTTTTCATATGTCCTTTCCTGAATCAGACATGCCATAGCTCTCAGTTCACATGTACTTGCCACAAAGTATTTAATTTCTATTTTTCTAATTTGGATAAGTATTTTGTGTGATATTTATTAAGCTACACATGCTTTAAAGCTATAAAACAAAACAAACTAACTAAAATGGCAACGTGCTTCTCTGCAGAATCTGTACATCCAGTGATGATGGCACGTTACTTTTTTATGCATATGACATATATTCATATACTGAGTATGTGGTGTCTGTGGTCTTTACAAATTTCAGAACAACCAAATTGCGTCACACTACTCTTCCAAATAAAGATGTGGGACTTTGTGTGGGCTTCAGAAGTCTATATTTAATTTATTTACATCTAAAATTAAGAATATATTTGCATTAGAATGAACAAAGATTACAGCCATCAACATTTAAACGAGACTTCTCTTACCTGTGTAATAGAAACTGAATAATGGAATTACATCCACAAGCATTATTCTTGATTTAGTAACAAAATTTTTTGCTTTCTTTCTTTCTTTCTTTCCTTTTTTTTTTTTTTTTTAACCTCTTCCTATTTGGTAAGTAGCCATGTCTCAAATTCATATTCTATTCCAAGTTCAGTTTAAGTCCTATATTATAATTAATTTCATTTGCACATTCTGCATAAGTTTTAAAAAGAAAGCTCATCCAATGAAGAACAAAATGTGTTACTGATGTATTATTGTTGTGACAAAATGCTAAACTCATAACAAATGCCCTTTGCATTTGCAAGTGCAAAACTCCACTATTTCACATTCCAATAACTTTAACAGAATTCTCCAAATTCTATAATGTCAGATGCATCAGGATCTTTTATTCCACTGCACTGGAAAACAGTGGAAAATCCTTGTTGACTTTGGTGAAAATGGAATTTATCCCCATGGAAACAGATTTTGCAGCTACTTGATACAATTCTGTAGCATTTTACAAGTACTTTCTGTTAGAATAGGGAATCATAATTTTGGGAGCGTTGTTTCTGTATTTTTTATTAATTTCCTGTATAATTTTGCTTATGCCCATTTTTTTTTTATGCTCAGTCTGCCTATCAGTAAATAGGTCATAAAATCCCCCTTACCTCAGAGACATCACATAAGGGTTAATTAATGTTTCTGTGATGCTTTGAAGCCTAGGATAAAAGTCACTGTGGAAGGTGAAATACCTTTATCATTACTACCACCATGGCTACTTATATTGGTTTGCACTGTAATTTCTCTTTGTCTGTGAGAGTTCTCAACTCCTCCTTAAAAAAAAATAAAATAAAAGTCACATAGTGATTATACTAAGTAGATGATATGAACAAGATTTATACTTCATAGCTTTTCACCCCAGTTTTGTGGTTTTTCATCAATTTGACATAAGGAAACATGTTTCTACCTGTCACCTCTCCTGCCTCTTTCCATATCCAAAGTTTTCTGATCTCCTGGCTTCTGTACCCCCCAGTGGTATTTTTGATTTTGTCTCATCCTTTATGATTTAATTTCTAATGTCTTGCATGTACTTCCTTCAGTCACTTGCTCATTTTTATTAGGTTTTTCGTTTTCTTGTCATTTTGTCACGATTTCACCAGCCATCTGGCCTGCTAATTTTCCTCTGACTGTTAGTACTTTCCTTATCATTGCCTCATGTACACTGGAAAGAAGTGATTACATCCTGCTGTCAGGCTTGAATTTTTTTTTTTTTTCACCAAGAATACATTTTTCTTTCTCTTGTTGAGCTTTTCTTTATGAAATTGATGTAATCAGGAAGAAAAAAAAAAACAAAAAAAACACGTGTTCATGAAGCATCACCGGTTTTATAACTGAAAGAGGGAAAATGTAAGTTATGACTAGTTTCAAGACAAAGAGGATAGCAATGGTGTATTTTACCTCAACTGAAGTTAAAAGTCTCCTTTGTAGATGTCAGCATCTAGGGAAGTCACTTGAAAGTAACTTTAATATTCAATGGAGAGAAATGGTGCTTTTAGATTGTGAATTAGATGATTTATTTTTAACATCTATGCAAGCAAGAGATAACTATCAACCTATTTCTCTCTGCTGACTATAACAACTGTGTGGACTGTTAGTTTAGATGAAAAAAACCACATTTTGCCAGATGAACCCCACGCTCCCATTCTGTGTTCAGCTGTGGATACCATATTGTATCAATGGCTGGTAGGTGTTCAGAGAAGAACTGCAGGAGTGGTTATGAACAGGCCCAGGATTTTCAAGGAGAAAGTAACTCAAGGAATCCATATGGTCTGTATGATTTTGTAATCAGACTAGATTACTGCAGTAAAGCCTTCTGACTTTTATAGTCTTTGAAGTTATTTATTTGTTTCAGAGACCGCTGTTAGTTGGGATGTCCCAGTTTTAGTTTGCTCAGGCAGAAGCACATTAGTACTTATTTTAAGAAAGCCGAATAACTACAGTTTCACCTGATGTTCAGTACTCCTGGAAATGAATCTTCAACTGCTTCAACATGAGTTTTGAAACCGGAAAGTAAGAAACACCTCAGTCTGCTTATATCCCGGTATATGTTTTGCTTTCACTGGCAATGAGGACCCCGATTCATTTCCTGAGGCCATCTGGACATTTTCACATCAAGCTGATAAGGTTCTAGCTAATGAATTTCTGATTATTACAAGATGATATCCTTGTTCCCTTCCATTCTTTTAATATAGTCCATTTGAGTTGAAGATTTTGATCTTCCCTTTTGGGGGAATTCAGAAATCGGTGTTTTTCCAAAAAAAAAATCAAATCCCACTATATGTTGATCTCTGGTGCATGTTTCAGGCCAGACATACACTCTGTCCTATGACTATTTATAAACTAACTAAATATTAAACAGTTTGTGTGACAGAAAGGAATAGAAGTCAATGAACTATTACTCCTTACATGCAGCAGAAAAACACTAAACTCATCTCACCTGGAATTATGATTTGTAACCATCTGCGTTGATGTCAATCAGCTAACTATATTTTCCATGGCAATTAAAACCAAGGGTGGTGTTTTCTTTATCTTCCTTTCTTCCTTTCTTCCTTCCTTCCTTCCTGCCTTCTTGCCTTCCTGCCTTCCTTTGCTCAGCCACTGTGCTGTGCTGACTGCAGTTGTACAACAATCTCTGGTCAAAGATGACCCATGTCATGGATCGTGCAGAGCTTGTGTTCTCTTGGAAAAACATGTCACCTTTCCCTTTGGCATAGTTTACACTCTTCATTCCAGCAAGTGACCCAATTTGTTGGGAAACAGTCACAGGAATTATGCTGTAACAAATTGATGGGAGACAAAGAGAGGAGCATTTGCATCCAATTGGTAATGGCTAGTCCTCTCATAAAGTGAATATGGGAGTAATTGCTGTATCTGAGGAGACCAAAAATGGCTTATACAGTTGAACCTGTGTTGTGCCTCATGCATGAGGTTTTGGTTCTGCTTTAAAATTAAGAAATGGTATTTAAGTACATTTCTCTAAGCATCCTTTCATTTTAAAATCCAACATACACTCATGAAATAGATTTGATATCTGTCATTCATGGGTCAGAAGAAGACAGAAACTACATCTTTAACTTGAGTAGACCTTGGGAAACAGGGACAGACAGATCCAGGAGACAGTTGTGGTATAGCTGAAATTTGTAGGTCATGTTACTTAAATTACCATCAAGCACTTACCTTGGCGTTAACTTTGATCCTGAGACATTACTGTGGTTTGATTGCCAGTATATGACCTGGCTAATCCACCTGTGGATTAGGCACAAGTATGTAACTGATGTTCAAGACCTGTATTAATAATTCTGCAGTACATCTTGTGCTGTTGCCACTGATGTTTGTAATGAAATGTGATGCCATTCACTCCTAACTTTAATATCATTGTCTGCAAAATGAGTTGCTGCTACTCCATACATTCCTACAATGGTATATGTGAAATTGTCTCACATGCCTGAGGCTGTTTGACTGCTTTCAGATTATGTGGTGATTATCGTTGTTTGATGGAACAGCTCTTTGCTGTTTAGGTCTTTGAAGTTGGAATTGTTTTTATTTTGGGAATATCCCATGACCAACATAACTCCTCTTGTAAGAGCTGTTTCTCCCCAGCAATTTTCCTTGCTGTTCACTTCTTTTAAGGAAGTCAAAAAGTTTTTTTTTGTTTTTTTTTTTTGTTTTTTTGTGAAATGTCTCAATAGCTGATTCAATCACTACATTTAAATGACACAGGACAATGTAAAGAAATGAAATGCTTATATAACCCCAGTTGGCAAGAATGCTCATAGTATGAACAGAAACATCTTTGACACAGCAGATAAATTCCTAGCGGAGATTACTTTATCTATATTAACAACTAGAATGTCTGTAATACTTTTCCTTTATTCTTCAAACTTTACTAATTTCTGCAACATTGAGGTATGAACTAGGATTTATACTGCTGTTCTTTATCAGTATTTGGAAATCATTTAGTATTCTTTTTATATTACTGAACAGAAATGAATTATGGTATAACATTTCTTTTTAAAATTTTGAGATGTGTTTGCTATCCACAACTGTTCAATCCTTTATGGATATTTTTTAAACTAATTTTAACTAACTCTGATAATATTTTTTTCCTTAATGTTAAGTTCCCTTAAATGATAGACATAGCCCTGCTAGGAAAATAACACAAGTGCATATTAGGCACTGCCGTTGGCAACTGATGACATTAATGTACATTGTCATATTGCCACCTTAATTCCCTGTCTCAATACATCCAAGAATGTCTAAATTGTCTAATGCTGCCTTCATTTTTTATTTTAATTTTATTTTTTTATTTTTATATTTTTATATTTATTTTTATATTTATATTTATTTTTATTTATTCATTTTTCTTCTTGTTTGCCCTTGCTTTATTTTACAGTAGAACTGGGGAAAAGCAATAGGAAAAGGAAAGGCATGCTCACAAATTTTTCATAGACTATATACTGCTTGACTGGTGAGCCATCTGGACACATGAGGTGTCACAGATATCTTGGTCTCACAGTTGGCTGCAACCATTCCTTGAATCTGAGAGAAGAAGGGAAATGCTGAAGCCTTTTGATAGTCAGGGGATGTGTTGCTGAGGCCAGGATTAGGCAAGTGTCAAGACGAATACTTGTAAAGAGCAGTCAAAGCTCAGCCTCTATGTACAAAATAGGTGAGAACAGCTTGGCCTTTATGACTTGCATCCACAAAAACAGAATTTGTGATGACTAATGTTTTATACCACAAAGTTAGGTACTTCTGATGTAAGAAGCATATGCAGTCTGTGATGGGATTAAACTCTTTGTCTGGATTTGCCATTTACGTTAGGAAGTATGATACATGGAGGTCAGAAAGAAGTGAAATATTATAGCACAGATTTATACCTAATGCCTGATTGGTATAAGAGGTCTAACAAGGCTGGTGGCAAGTGTGTAGAGGGACCAATAAAAGCTGGATGGCTGCTTCCATTAGGCAGGTGGCTGCTGAATTCCTATGCTATAAATTAAGAGAACTCACCTTTAAAAGTCCATTTATCGTTTCTGAATAATGACAAGGTGATCTGTGCAGCTGACTCACTCACAGAGAGTTTTCAAAGACCCATTAAGAGATTTAAACAAAATAGATTTGTTTTGGTTTTGGTTTGGTTTGTTTTTAACTGAGCTAAATTCCTTATGATATTTCCTTTCTATGGAGGTCTTTGAGCAAAGGTACCTGCTTATAAGAAAGACCGCATTTCTAGATTAATGTACTGCTTGAAGATGGGGATCATAAAGAATCAAAACACAGTAAATACTGCTTGCAGTGAGATTCAGTATCTATTCAGCAATCTGAATATGAATAAGGAAATTAGATAACCACCTCTAATAAATACTGTTTGATGTTTTTTTGTTTGCTTGTTTGTTCACTTTTGTTTTTTCCAGAACTTCAAGCAGTATGTAGGATCTTTGTTAAAATGATCTGTTAATAAGGTCCACTCACTGTTGACACAAAATAGATTATTATGTTCTTGAATTGGCTTGCAGCACTGGTGTGTCTGACCTTAATTGCGAATGACCTAAAAATACCATTTCAGGCTATCTTGCTGACATTAGATGTAAATTTTGCAAATGAAAATATGAGCATTTCTTACATGAATGCTCCATTGGCTTTCTTAGCTATGACTTTGTTTCTGTAGAAATTTCATGCTAAGATTTGAATGTTTGCTGAAAAAGCTATGTGATTTCAATTCAAGTTCACTGCAGTTTTTCCATTTTTAAGTACAGTTTAGTAGTCTGAGAATAAAATAAGTATACCAGCAAGAGAATCAGACCATATCTGTTCTGTCTGAAGGAAAATATATTTTTCTTGCATCTCTATAATTTCATTTTCATTTTCAGGCTCATCTCTCTGGCTAATAACCAAAATATTTATTTAAAAGGTTAAAAAAATAATCACAGTAAAAAATAGTTTTGGATAAATTCATAAAATGGGATTTGTTTCAAAATTTGGAAGTAACATTCTTTTAAAACAAAAAAAAAATCAAAGAAAAATCTTTTTTTACATGTCTTAAAATGATATTTACAATTTGCATTTCAACATTCATTTAATGGAAAAGCTAGTTTAGATATGATTACTCATATTAAATTTTATGTTTTTTTGAAAAAGTCACCTTGAAATTAATTTGGTTAGCTAACTCATAAGGCACTTCTATTTGTCAGTGCAGAGGCAGATTTTGATGGGAAAAAAAAAAACTATTACATTTACATAGTTGTACAACCCTTCTGTGTACAGGTGGATCTGCAGTAGTGAGTACAGACAATTATGTTTATAGATGTGCTGTCAAAAGCTTTTCTTGATAATATTCTTACGATAAGTTATAAACTTGTTGGATTTATTAGTAAGGTTGTCATTTTTGATGTTGAACATTTGTTGGTAATTTTAAAATGCAATGATTTAATGAAATAATTCATGTATTTTAATGCACAGCAACAAAAGCATATGAAAAAAATCATAATTTCTAGCACTGCATTTTGTTACTTTAGCATTCTTTTATATACTTACATGTATTATTTGCTGCCTTCTTTTCCCTTCCTACTGAGAGAGTATATGACATATGGTAGGTCTTATGCTTTTCAACTCTATTTTCTTTGCCAGTTTTTTATATATATTGATCCAAATATTTAACGGCAATGGTGTCACATACCAACGTGGTATTCACATTCAGGTGTATTAAGTTTATTAGGCAAAGTTTTGGCAGGGGTGCAGGGCTGCAGGGGTGACCTTTTTGAGAAAAGCCCAGCAGCTCCATGTCAGGTCAGAGCCAGCTCCAGCCGGCTCCAAAAGGGACCCGCCGCTGGCCAGAGCCGAGCCAGGGAGCGATGCTGGTCGGGCCTCTGGGAGAGCAGAGCTAAGGAAGGGAACAAACTGCTGTGCCACAGCAGCTGGGAGAGAGGAGTGAGAAACAGCCCTGCAGGCACCCAGGGCAGTGCAGAAGGAGGGCAGGAGGGGCTCCAGGCGCCGCAGCACAAGTCCCCCTGCGGCCGGTGGAGAGGCCCATGGTGGAGCAGGCCGCCCCCCTGCAGCCCATGGGGACCCCACGGAGCAGATCTCCACGCTGTAGCCATGGAGGAGCCCCCATGGAGCAGGGGGATGTGGCCTGAAGGAGGCTGCGGCCCATGGGAGCCCCCGCAGGAGCAGGCCCCGGGCCGGAGCTGCAGCCCGTGGGAAGCCCCTGCAGGATCAGTTTGGGAAGGACGGCATCCTGTGGGAGGGACCCCACGTGGAGCAGGGGCAGAGAGTGACCATGAAGGAGCGGTGGAGACGCAGCGTTAGGGACTAACCGCAGCCCCCATTCCCCGTCCCCTGCGCTGCTCAGGGGAAGGAGGTAGAAGAGGGTGGGTGGGGGAAGGTGTTGGTAGTTTGCCTGTAGTTCTCACTGCTCTAGTCCGCTAGTGATAGTCTGTTAATATTCTGTTAATAGTCTGTTAATAATTATGGACTGACCACAACCCTCTTCATTTCTGAAGGCAAAGGAAAACTTATCATAAAAGAACATTGTCATGTGTTAGAAACAATCTTTTTTTTCTACAAGGAAAACATTCTTGTCACTGTCAGTAGTGCTGTAAGTAACCAACAAACTTGTAAAGTATATTGTTTGTTCAGTTAAAGACGGTTCCAAAGTGGATGTTTGTTGGAAAAAAAAAATAACAACAGACAAACAAACAAACAAAACCTTTAAGGATTTTAAGTAAACGTTTGTCACATTATTTACTGCTACCTTTGTTACCATAATATTTAAGAGGTCTATAGAAGACTGGTGTATCTCCTATAATCTTGAAAGTGAGTAGAGTAATGTAGCATTGGTAGGTGAGGTTCCCTGTGATTTACATTTGATTCCTTAAATTTTCCCTTAGTTTCGATTTCTCCAAGGTTTTCTCAACTATTTCAATATTGATAAATGCTCTGTCAAGCAGCAGTAAATGTCATTTTGGTATTACCACTGGAAGATCAATCGTGACAAAAATGAGCATGCTCTGTGAACACCATTAACAACAAGAAGGTCCAACTCATTTAATTAGTTACTATTTCCCTGAAGCTTTGAATGTGTGAAATGTTCTATAAGCAGTGTGATATTTTATTATCACTTTACACAAGGTCCTAGCTAGGAGCATTGAGGGAAATTTGGATTTTCTCACGGGAAATTGAACCAAAAAGTTGCTGTCAACCAGGAATCCTGGGAATTGAGCAGCTGAAAGGATTAGAAAAACCCTAACACTGACAACTTTTACTGTGGAATTATAGATTTATTTTTTAATAGACTTTGGCTTTAAATTCATTAAAAATGTTAATACAGGAAACAATTAAGAGCCAGCAGAAGGAATTGGGCAAACAAAGAGATTAATCAAGGGTTCTTCAAAATGAAAAATATCTTTAGAAATTATATGAAATATCATGTGGTTGCAGAATGAAATCCTAAATTGTTCTCAAATGTACTGCAGAATAACAAAAGTCCAGATGGAAGAAGGCTTGAAGTACTGCATTCATTAGGGCTAGTAAATCATGCATTCTTTTGAGATGCACTAAATTATGTTGGATCACAGTGTACATTACATTGTAAACCGAGTCTCTGAGAATATACACACATAATCATAACCATGGGCTTGGCTACAAAAATACTGAAAAAACTCAAGCATTACATTTACTCCTTTGAAAATACATAAGTGAAATGTTGTAAAAAATAACCTATCTTCTTTCTTTTCCCCTTCTGATGAAGCTTCTGTTATGAATAATTCACAATTATTTTCCACAAAGACAGAGAATGAGGATCATTCATTGGATTGTAACTGCGTACATTTCCTTTCTGTAATCAGCTTGGGACACTGAAGCAGAATGATGAGGTTGACTTAGGATCCCCTTTTGTATCATAGATATTAAGCAAATCACTTCTACTTGATAACCCAGTTTGTATTCTATGACTTGGGAAAAAGAAGTGTGTTCTGAATTTTCAGTTTGGCTTTACTAAACAATACCCTTATGCCATTTTACAGAATCAGTGAGACTCAATCACTGAATCCTTTTAGCCAGTTTTCATTGAAGAATGTCCAATGTTCAGAATATTCTGAACTTTGGTTTTATACTTCATTGCTTTTTATTACTAAAGAAATAAACGATGCAATGTTTTTACACTTTGTTTTTTTTTCCTACATGGTATGGCATTTTCTAGTAAAGTTGTTATTCTCTCTTTTTATGATGTTGCTGAATCACTTCTCTCTGGTCTTAAAGTATTCCCAAATGATACTTCTAAACTAATCCTCTACCTAAGAAGGAAACAAGGACTGTATTCTTCATATTCTATTACTATGCTTTTTAAAAATTTCTTTAGATGAAAATAGTATGCCTTCCAAAAATAAAGATTACCTTTATTGCTTTCAACTCTCCTAGGAGGTACATTGTAAACATCAAAGAAAGGATCACAAGTAAGCCACAGTTACATGATTAATGCTATCAGAGAGGTTAAGGAAAAAAACAGGCTAATTTGTCATTTTAGCTTATCTTCAGGAATGTTGACTTGATTTGATTGTTGTAACCTCAATAATTTGCTAGGAAATTAATCCCTTATATTCTGATGTTATATTTGAAAATGGGAACAAGCCTTCTCATTCCTTTTGCATTTTGAGAAATGAACCCTTTGTTTATTTTCCTGCCAACACAGCTTTATACTTTATTGTACATTTATTAGTATTTTGGTTTGCTGTTTTTCATGTGACACTACTGTTTTCCCTAGCAACTCTTCCCAAGCTTAAAGGATTTTATTGTAGGAAGTTACTTGCAAGACTCAGCTAAATTCTTTCCACTTTTAGTTTAAGGTTATTTTACTATAATTGTAAAGTCCCAAAATATTACACTGTATTTTCAAGAACAGATGAGATAGGACCCCTGGAGAATTACTGAGAGCATTTGAGAAGAAAAGGCTCCCAAATTGACTAAATAAATAGCCAAGAGAAAGTGATGTGTCCTACAGTTATGACAGCGAGGAACAGAGATCCTCTGGTTCATAGAGAAAAACTGCAGGGGTGAGGTACACAAACCTTTTTACTTCTGTTCTCTCTTCTTTGGTTGCTTTCAGTTTGCTCCATTAAAAAAAAAAAAAAAGAAAGAAAAAAGAAAAAATAATCTTTTTTTTTCATTCACTTTATTTATTTATTTATCTATCCATTTATTTATAATTTCAAAAGTTTTTCAGACATTTTGGAACTTTATTAAAAAAAAAAAAGTGGCTGGGCTAAAACTCCTTAAAGAAGTTTCCAATACAGATTAAGACAGGTGAAAATGCTCTGCTAAAATTTCAGAAAATCTGAGAGTGCTGGATATAAGGAATTGAAAAGGGAAAAGGAAACACCATAAGATGATGATTAGTAAGAGGAGAATAAGCAAGGCACTTGCTTGTTTCAGTCAAGTCAAGGGTGTAATGTAACGTGAGGTGCAACTATTACTTCAATCCTTTTATGATTTAAGCTGTGGCTTTCTGCAGCACCAGAGATCAGATGTACTAGTTCCATTTCTGTGGAATGAAATTTGGAAGACAGAAGGCCTTGCAGCAGGTCACCATGGGTAAGGGATATTTCATGGAAGCTCACTTTCCTACTCTGCAGTGTTATAAATCCAGAAGTTATTTTATCTCAAGAGGCACTGCTTAATCCTGATGCCTTCTCAAGTCTTTTGTTTACAGCTACAAGTGATGGTGAAATGAAATAAAGAGATCTTTTAAAACATTTGCCTTTAAAATACATACAGTTACATATTGTAATTAAAATTTTCTAAGATGTACTTTAAAATATTAAATGAATAAATATATAAGCATTTTTTTAAAGTAAGAATCTTGTAACTATGTTTAATTAATCAGAAGACAACCGAGAAGTGACATAGGAAGGCAAAGAAGCAGTGCATTAAAATTATCAATCAATAAACATAATGAACAGATTTATCAAAATCTGAAAAGGTCCTATACTGAGAAAAAATTATAATGTGACTATTATTACTAATACTACCTGACTATAAGAACAATTTTTTCAAGGGCAATTTTACAGATAAAAATTGAAAATTGTATGAACAGCTGATGATTAGTCTGAATGTGAAATAAAGACTGGAAGACCAATTCCAAAAGGCCATTGCTCAATTACTTTATTGATTAGGACTAAAAAAAACTAAATGATCAACAACACTGTATATACTGTGAAATCTCTGGCTGTTGCAATATTTAGGAAGAGAGGACAACTCAAATATGATTTTAGACACTGATATTTATACCTCAGTTCAACATAATTAGAGTTTATAGCTGTACAGAATTACCTAATCTCCATCTGCTCCTCCAGAAACAGTACAAAATTATGAGGATACCAGACATGTAAACTATTCCGCAATAATATTCATTTGGAACTCTTGAAACAGAAAGCACCAAAAACAGAAGAAAAATTAACTACAAAAGTCCCCACAGAAATCCTAGGTAGGAATCAGAAGAAAAATCTTTATTGAACTGTTAATTATTAAAACAGTCAATTGCAGTAAATATAAGAGGAACACTAACATTTTATTAAAGGATCTTAGTTATGAACAAATGCACATGTGTAAGCTATAAGCAGTGAATGAAGACTGGACTTTCAAGGCCAGGTATGAGTTTAAGAAAAGACAGAAAGCTGGTAATTGATAATGCTACATATTTGTCTTTGAGAAGAAAGAGAGACACTAATGATGAAAACCTGAAAATGATGTGTAGGGAAATTAGAAAGTTGAAGAATGAAATATGTGGATAATAGGTTTTATTACAACTGTCCAGAAACAATGAAGACCTGTACATCTGTTACCTATTACATGTTTTGTATTTGCTGTGGATGAGCTTCTGTTTAGCCTAGCTGACACTAGAACAAATTTTGTTGGTTATCTATTCATGTTCTTGTTTAAAAATTATCTAACCAGATTATCTAATACTCTCCTCTCCTCTCCTCTCCTCTCCTCCCTTCACCTCTTCCCCTTTTACCCTTTCCCTTCCATTCAAGAGATGAGTAAAGGTTAAAAACTTATAAAATAAATTTAACTAATTTTTTAAAAGCTTCTGTTTTAAATGCCATTTTGAATTGATTTTTCCATCTATTTTTTCATAGATTTATGGTGATTGATAAAGTCAATGTATGGACAGTGCCTAGTTATTCAAGTGGGTTAAATGTTATCCTACTCGTAGCAGACAATGCATAGGACATTATCAACTTTTTTCAGGTCTTTCATTCATCCCAAAGAGCAGTTTAGTTTGTGTTAGACCACACTACCAGAGACATATCAGGCATCTGTTTTGGGTTTTCTAGAAAGTCACAATCTGCTAAATGATCATTTGGCTTGGACATAATCCTACTTTTCATGGTAAATATATTGATCTGCTTGTGATCAATCTCTGCTCTGACTACCGTATTACCAAGCTATTTTTGGAGCAATTGTGCTATTTTGGATCCCACAAAGCTTTTTATTTCTATGTTTTATATTATGCCCTTGAAAATACATGTGTGTATTTATATTGTGGTTATGTTGTTCAATAAAACGTTTGAATTTGTTACCCGGTGTACAATAAGCCAAATACACATATTAGGTTGAGATATTGCTTATTTCAGAGTTGAGCAAGTCACGTGGTTTTCCACAGAGCTGGCCCAACTCTGGACTTTCCCTGTTGATTTTTATACAATTCTACATAGTCATTATCATATTAGTACATCCCACTAAATTTTAACTGGTTAGTGATTTACATACAGTTGTACAAGCTTATCTGGGAAATCTACACATGCTCAAGGGAAGGGTCCTCACCTGGGCTAGGGTCGCTTTCACTTGTGTGTGTGTTTTTTAGTATTATAACGAGGAAAGGTCACCTTCAGGACATCAGTGCTTCCCTTTTTCTTGCCAGTTTGGCCCAGTTCCCCAGAGAACGTTGATTACCACATCTAAGTTCCTTATATTCCAGGATATTCTGCACAATAGATAATGCTAGTTCTACATTCTTATAATCCCGGTTATGGAACAGTGGCTGGACCTAATAATAGTTGCCCTGGTAACAGTTAGAGTTAGTATTACTACCTCAGACAAAACATTAAAATTCCCAATAATTCATCTCATTGAAACTGTTGAAATGCAGTTCTGTGGCTGCTCTTCCAGTATTCTGTGTATCTTTTTCAGAGCACCCTCAACGAAGAACTTATGTGTTTAGGAACTAAAAAAAAAAAAAAAAAAAAAAGGTCTGAAAACATTCTAGATTTAGAACTGTGATGTTGCACCTTACTACAGTCAAATTCCCACATTTCTAATGCCAAGATTATTTTGAGTTTGCAAATGTTATGCCAGTGAATTCCATATCACTCTGTGGAGAAATGCTGCCCATACACACACACACAAATAGTATGTTTGGCCTTTTATTCTTTGAAACTGTTCCTCTATACTTCTTCACAATGATTAAACCATACACTGTTTCAGTGGAACTTAGGTTTAATGTTCTCTTTATGTACAAGCAAGTGGGAATAATGTTATCTTTAATGGATTGTTTGTTATATGAATTAAGAGCACAATTTCTTAAAACTTCTAAGGAACAATTTAAAGATATGACCATGAATTTTCAGTGTACCTGAAAACTAAAATCTCATTTTAGAGGTCTTCTTTCTTGATATGTGCATTAATGTTCCATTAGCAATAATTCTAGTTACGTATGAATGAGTGTGGGAGGGCAAAATAAAAACTTCCACCTAATTGTAAGTGTAGACAGTTCCAAAGGAGTCTGGAGAGCTACAACTCCTACATGAGGGGATTAAATAAATAAATAAATAAAAATACCCCCAACTGGTAAGTGAGGTAAAGAAGCACAGCCACCTCCTCCACCTTCTCTGGCCCATGACCACTCTGGCCAGCCACTGGGGCCCAATCCAGTGCCCAGGGACCGAGGGTCTCTGCCCAGACTGGGGGACACGGTGGCTACTGTCCCCTTTTGCAGGTTCATCTGGTAGCAAACAAAGCTGAGCACATATCCCAGAGACAAAAAAACACAGAGACATGACTTTGACACAGCTGGTCACACAGGCTGCCCCAGCCAAAGGCTGCCTTCCACAGCGCTTACGCAGAAGTCATATAAAACATAGACACAGACAGCCAAGTCCCTTTCCTCCTCTCCAGCTGGGAGAGACAGAAGTTCACTAGTGAAGGCATACACACAGCACTCTCTAGGTTTACACTCTCACAGATCCACTGAGTACTGGGCATGGTTCCTCTGTCTGTCCAGCATCCCTGCCTGGACCCCAGGCCCTCATATCCGCTTCACAGGTCACCTACTCACCAGCTAGTCAAGACTGAAGTTCACTGCATACACACATTCACACAGTTGTCCATCATGTACCCCACATTCGTAGATCCTGCCGAGTGTACCAGCATGGACCCACCACAAGCCTGATATCCCAGCCTGGACCCAAGGCCCCCACTACTCGCCGACTAGTCCAGCTTACTGTTTTCTAGTGCATACACACGCACACCCCATCCATACCAGGTCTGGGGAAGATACAGACACTCGGCCCCCGAGCAACTGGCACCTGGCATACAGGCTGTGACCCACAGCCCCGCTCCAGCTGCTGGTGCAGAGCCCTGCACTCGCCTCACTCCCACTGCTCTTCCCCAGTAGCTAAAGGTCCTTGACCAGCTACCCTCAAAGGAGCAGACACTCTCCTTCTATGCTTACACCACCACCGCTAAAAAAAAAAAAAAAAAAGAGTATTTTAACCTGTCTGCCCTTCTTTCAGGTATATTTAATTCATTTAACTTATTTATTCATCAGGATTTAAAATCAAAACAGAAAATTCAATTTGTCTTAAAAAGTCTTCATTTTTAGAAAGGAAATATGAACATCAGATTCCTAGACATTATTCTCACTAAAAACAAAACAAAACAAAACAAAAAAATCTTGCAAGCTACATGTTTAATGGCAAGGAATTCAGTAAAAAAAATAGCAGATTTCATCTATCCAACTGTCTTCTTGTGTTAAGTTCCTGTGTTTTACTTGGTGGTCATTGTGATGTGAGTAATTACAAATAAAAGCCATAAATAAAAGAAAAAAGGCAACCTTGAAAAAAGTGTAATAAATGCACCATGCAGAGACTCAACTGCACATTTAAACACAAGTTATAGCCACCAATGCTTCTTTGTCAGTCTTTATTTGGAGTTATGTCTGCAAATAGGCTGCACTGAAATAGCAAAGAGGAAGAAAAGAGGGACTTACTATTTGGGCTCTATCCATTTAAATATACACTGTGTTAGACTTCCTACAATGTCTGACTCTTTCATTTATGGGAAATTAGCCTTTCCAACCTTGTTATACAGTCTCAAGAAACCTGATTTCTACCTATTGCATTAGGCACACTTAAAAGGCATGTAGTAAACTGGACTTCTATGAACTTATTTTGGAGTTTGATCCCATCTGGAGCCAAACTGTTATACAATTTTTTAGATACCTTTCCTATAAATACTTTTTACAAATTCTGGAAGTCTCAGAGTGGTGTTTGGTTCCAGAGCTCTTCCAAAGAGACAGCAAAGAATAAGACACAGAAGGCTCTTGGGAGAGAAAATGAGAAAAATACTTTGTAGCAGGGGGACTGGGATAAGAAATGGAAAAGGTTTATGGAAATCTGCACATCTACTGAGCTTTTCCACCACAGCTGTTAAATACTTATGCACCTGTAAGTGACCTTCTATTACAGACAGCCCCAGGAGTATGACCTGTGCTCTCTGAGCCCTGTTGGGCATGAATCTGCTCTGTGCAAGGATTTCATTCCACAAAACCAACGAGAAAAAAATAGGATTTCATAGCAAAAATGCTGGAGGAACAGAACAGTATAAATCTGTTTTTCTAGATAAATCTCCAAATTTTGATAATATTATTAAAAATTATTCCAAGTGTCTTAAGTATCACAAGAATTTTGGAAATCAAACTCCACAGGATTTTACCTGTACCTGCAAATTGTAAGTTATTTGAAAGCTCTGATATTAAATATTTTATTTCAAATCCCAGATTTTGGGAAAAAAAAAAAAAAAAGAAAGAGATGGCTTTAAGAATTTTGGCTTCTTTTTGGCTGTACTTATGTAAGTAAATTCCACAAACTCAAAAAATTTGAACTGAAGACTGCCAACAGTGTCCTTTTAAAGAGAAAATAAACAAAAGGTTTCGTAACTTTTTGAATGATTTGTAAAAAAATCACATTGATATTTACTCTTTTCTTCTGAATTAGTATGAGAATAGTGTTTGGTAAAGTTTTTGTTTCATTAATATGGCACATCCTTTTTATGCACTACATTCTTTTACACTAATGCTTTCCCTTGTACAGCCAGTGATTTCTTCTGCTGGTCTGAGCAACCAGTTGCATCTGGGAACCTTTAAGTGATGCAACACTATAAAAACTGTGCTTATTTCTTGAGACACAGAGATCCTAAAAGATTCCAGTGTTCATCAGAGGTGTGTACAGGCAAGAGTTTTAATCTTGTAGGTGACAATCTTTCTGACTGCATGTCCAAAGAGGTCTCTTGCTGCTTATTGTTAGGAGGCTCACTGGCACAGTCTTGTGCTGTCCTAACCAGTACTGTATTGGTGGTAGGGGGACGGTTGGACTAGATGATCTCGGAGGTCTTTTCCAACCTTAATGATTTTATGATTCTATGATTCTATGTATGAGACAAAGCCCAGAGACTGTTCAGTGGGGGGCCCACAGCAGCAATTACTGCAACTAAGCAGTTTTGAAAAGAGTGTGCTAGATCATTCCCTTCAACTTCTTCCAGAAAACTTTGTGCTCACAAACACTCTCTCATTACTCTTCAGCACATATAACCCGACCTCTTGTTCAGTGTTATGAAAACATTAATCTGACGAGCCGCAACACAGCCGTTGTCTCATTTGAGGCATTTTGAATGGAACATACACAAGATAATACTATTTTAGAGATAGAAATACATTATATAGGTCCCAGTGGAGACTCAAATCCAGGTATGGTTAATGGTGCCAGTCTATGCCACTTGGTTTAGGACCAGAGAATAGTTCCAGGCTTGTTATTTTTAGTAGAATATGTATAGTCTATAAGGCATCTGAATGCATCTGTGTTGAAAGACTTAATAGCACATATGAAAATTAATATTTTATTATCATAAAGGAAATGTTATAAATCATATATATTTTGAAGTATTCACTTTTGACATTTTGAGTGATTGGCTGGCACTGTGATATACTAGACTGGCTCATGGAGCTGTGAAGGGAACATGGGGAATGACACACAAGAAAAGGCTTTAAATAAGAGAAGCATTAACCTCAGACAATCTTCTACTAATGTATTTGCCTTTAAGAAAAGATGGAAGCCAAAACTATTATATCTAGGAAGAGAACAAGAAGGTGATGAGAACTTGAAAAAGTTATCTGAGAAAGGTTTCTTTTTCCTTGAAATTTGGATCCCTGGCTCCATATACTAAGTCTATAATATTTACAGCACAAGATTTCCTGCAGGTTTTTGTTTTGTTTTGCTTTGTTTGTAAATGAATGCTTTTCTGTAAAATGTTCAATATACATGCTCAGCATGCATTACATTGTTTGTTTCTTTGATAAACTTACTCTAAAATCCGTGGATTCTATCCTATTCCATCCTATTTATTATTTTGCCATTTAATAGCTGATAACAAGCTCTTTATTTTCTATAATTAAAAAGCATACTTAGTTTAGGAGGATAAAGAGGGAATGAGTGAAACCAGTGAACAAAATGCACACTGCTAACATAGAAAAGGGTTGCTGAAAAGGTCAGCTGAAAATACCTACTTTTCAGAGATGTACTTACAGAGCCTACAGATTGGGAAGCACTTACTGAAAGTTTGCAGAAGGTCTACACCAGCTGTCAATTTTTTGGAAAAGTCGTGGTTGGCAGGGAGCCACCAGTATTCCATTAGAAAGGAACGGGTGACGCAATACAAGTCACAGATCAGGGTACCTCCTAAGGAATCAGGTGATTCTAATATAATACTGTTTTCCTTTTCTCCCCCCAGATAAATGCATTTTAAAAAGAAATACTTACATTCTAAAAAAAGTTCCAGATTCACTAAAAGTTTCTCTAAAGGAGGTTCTTAAATGACTGCATTAATTTGCCTCACCTAATTAGCTGATGAAACACAGCTAATTAGCTTATGCAATATAATCAACGTATGTAATGCCAACATTCTGCCTTGCAAAACACTTTTTTTCCTATTATGCTTCCAACAATTTAATGACATGATAGTGAAGACAAATAGTTTCTTAACATATAGTGTATGATTGTGTCTAATAGCAACTTTCAGAGAAAGATTTTCCTTTTTTTATAGTATCTATACTTATCTTTATATTTTTAAGCATAATTGATACAGATAAATATAATAGTGCACAATAATTATAAGGGAATGCAGAAACATATAGAAACTTCTTCACTCTTTTTACACTTAACATATAAATATACAAGGCTGGATTGTTTGAGAAAAGTAATTTATGTTCCTTTTTATTGTGTCCTGTGTATTTATAGTCTTATAAATTCTGTTCCCTGTCAGCTTCTTCTTTTTAATGTACTGGATATCGTGCTAGTGAAAGATAGCAGGTCAGAAAATCCTCACCTATTCCACAGACTTCCTACCACTGTATCATCTACCACTGCTTCTCCTTGCATGAATTAACCTGATTTGAAAGGAAGTGCTTCATTTTTCATTTCCTTTTACGCTTCTTGTATTTCAAGTGACTTTATCCCTCCAAGCAACCTGTACACCTCCCATCATACCTACTAGAGGGAGCTCCAATATAGAAATAAATCTGTTAAGCAGTTTTATTCAGACACCTGAATCAAGAACTGGTGTTAGCAGACTCTTATGATCTGGCATTCAGACATATGTTCACAGCTGGTTATTTAGGTGCTGTCCTAGGTAAACACATATATTAAAGCTTTTTTTTAAAGAGGAGCTGGGGATACATTTTCAAACATTTCTGTATTATCTTACCAATAGAACTTTGTCGACTAACTTGTTATAATGGATTCATGTCTAAAGCTGAGCTTCCATTTGTCAGTTCTACACTACTGAACTCCTCATCCCTGTACAAAAAAACTGAAGAACTTTCCCTCAGGACCATGTTTTTTTGTTTTTATTTTTGTTTGTTTATTTGTTTGCTTGTTTAATGTTCAGGATGAAACCAGAAGCATTTAACCAGACACAAGAAAAAAACTAAGACATGTCAATATTCAGAATTCAGTCTTTTTTCTAGATTGACTGCTCTGAAAGCTTATGGAGTCCAGCAGCTAGACAGCGCTTTATTTTTAAAAGGCTGTGGAGATATTGCCAACTTCTGTGTAATCATATAGCAGAACATCAGTAACCCAAGAGGTGAAAGATCTTGCTTCTTTGCCATGCCTGTACTAAAGCATTAGGAATTTCATCATAGCAAAAGAGTTTGCTCTTCACCAAACTGCAGAACATTTTACGTAGGGACTTTCTTTTAATATGCTTCACTGTATTGTCAAGAAAGTAATAAACTGTGACAAAGGTTTTCATGTTTTTGGATTAAAAATATTTATAGAATCAAAAATGTTGCCTGGGAAGTCAACTATGCAATGCAGTTCAAAATGAAAAGAAATGTCAAACACTTAGTATTTACTCCTCGGAAAGAACTTCACTTTTAATGTAGCACTAATAGTATAAATGGAAGACTAAAATTAAATAGGAGTAATGCGAGACACTGATTATATTTTAGGCATTATAAATGGTGATTATTTAGAAAGGTCCTAACATGATAGCTGTTACCAAGGATGTCAGGGAAAAAGTAAATAAATAAATTCTCCTGGAAAAAAAAAAAAAGAAAAGGTCCAATGAAAGCACTAAAAATAAAATATCCTGGTAGAAAAGGAACTGAGGCTGAATATCACATATATATCATAGAAGAACAATGAACTAACTTCATGTAGAAAGAAACTATACATATACCAATGTACAATACATTTTTCCTAACACTCTATAGCTGTGTCTCATCACTGGATCGTTTGTTACCAGCTCTAATGACCACCCTCCATCCACAGACTTCAAATACTGTCAATGAATCAGGGGCCATTGTTTTCTTTTACTTCCTTAATCTGGTTAATCACTTGTTGGTGCATCTTTACAGGCAGAATTAGACTCCTATGGAGAAGTTATACAGAAGATGTTGTACCACCCAGTCAGGATCACGTAAGAAAGTTTAATACTATATGCTGCTTGTTGTGCTGAATTGTAGCTCCTACCAAGGTCCAAGTTCATGCAGGTGCCTTGCCACCTCCTTTTGCTCTTTATGGCAGTCTCTTTCTAGTTGTTCTAAGTCAGTTTGAGGTTAAGCACATGTTTAGAAACTTGGTTCAGTTGAGACTCTAGTAACTGACCTGAAATTACATATTTTAAGTAGTAAAAAGAAGAAATTTGCAATCAGTATAGCAACATCTGCCAGATTTTGTAATAACAAACTCAGTAGGAACACATTCAGTAGTGGATGACAGCAACAGACGAATTGCTTAGCTTAATTATATATTTTATTTTATTTTATTTTATTTTATTTTATTTTATTTTATTTTATTTTATTTTATCAAGCTTAATCCACTGGCTTTGTCACTGGGACAGTAGTGCTCATTTAGCAACCACCAAATTATTATTAGATGTTCTTAGTTCTACATAAATTCTGAACAGAAACTTCTAAATAAATCATCATTTTCAAGTGTCGCAGATAAAAACACGTATAATTATTCAGAATATCAAGTTCAATGTGATTTTGAAATCTAGATTTCTGTTTGAAACACACTAAAATATGTATTGCATTATTTGATGAATAATTAACCAAAAAGTTAGGTTAGGCTAATAAAACCACACTAGTGCAGAATTTAACTGAAAAGCTAGCCTTGCCCTTCCTTTCCCTTCTTGCTTCCCCTGCACACTTTCCATCACCCCTTCACATTGCAGTTGAAAGCTTGCTTTTCAAATTAGTCTGATGTAGCAACAGAAGTCAGAGTATGCATTTAAATGAAGATGTTTTGATAAGGTGAGACCCAGAGCTCTTAAATTAGGTTTCAGCAACAGATTCATATTAGACTGAATTGATATTTCATTGCTAAATTAGTCCTTTTTCTGTCATGGTGGAACTGAAAAGGTTAATGAGAACCTGCAATTTACAGTAGAAAGTTACTTGAAATATTGATTTTTCGTTGTTTAAGAAACCCTGTGATGCCTAGCAGGGGTTGTGTTTCTAAAGCACATTTGTTGAAGCTGTCTACCTATGGAGCATGTTTACCAAGACAGTACCAGCATCAATCATAACTGCATGTGGAGTGCTCTTAACACTCTGTAGATGTGTAGCAGCAGCGGGGCCACCTGTCTGCTGCCCGCTGCCCACAGTCTGCCAGTCCCATTTGTTTCTGAGGGAGCACATCAGTAATTCTATGGAAAGAGAGGTAGTTCTGTTGGAAATTACCCTCAGTGTAAGTGGCAGACCAGCCTTCCTCCTTGGCAAATGCTTCTTGAATGACTAGGTGGGGTGGGTTAACCAGGAGCGACTAAGTCTGTGAAAAGTATAAGTAAAACTCCAGACAGGAAAGACAGAGTAAGATCTTTTTTATGTTCATTTTGAATAGAATCCAATCTGATGCTAACATGAAATATTACATCATTGGCTAACCTTGCAGGCCGTATTTAAAATGTGTGGATTAAGTGTGAGTAGGGCATCTAACTCTTCTATGGAAAGCCAAGCAATTTAAGATGAACTAATGTCTTATTTTTAACACAACTCTCTCAGTGAATTAGGACGTAAAGCAAACTCCTGAGGATTTGAGAAATTTAAAAAGTCGCAATTCTTTTAAATTTAAAGGTCCTCATTCTACCAATCTCTTTCAGTTTTAGTCAACCAAACAGTGGAATAGCTATAGAAACAAGGAATCATCAAACAGGTCAAGTGTAGAAATACATGAACTTTAAAGTCTAATTTTTTTGCTTGTTTGTTTGTTTGTTTCATATTGTGACAAGTGATTCATATCAATTATAATATTTTGAAACTCGGTAATTAGAATAACTACAAAACAAGAGCAACAGCTCACTTTCCTGTTGAGGCCATGACTCAAAAAATTATTTATGTTATTTTCACTTCAGTCATTGGGACGTATCTATTTTTTTTTCCCCCCTTACCAAATCAGAGCCTAATAAAGTTCTCTCAACTCCATAAAATTACTCAGTCAGATGAGTGATCAATGGAAGTGATTAGATGACAGAGATGTTTACTAAACCTAGACCACTGCTTGATTTGCGAATAGATTTTTATTTTTTTTTTATGACAGTCTGTGGTGCTCAGGTTTCATTCAGAGTAAATCTTTCATGTTATCTCTACATATGTAAGTGTTCTTGTACATTGAGGTGATTTTTCTTTCTGAGTTGATGATGCATCTTGCTATTCTATTACCAACTTTTAGTGCTGGGGAGTGAAGTTTGCAAATGGCTGAGAAAGTCATAGAGATTACATTAGAATTTACATTAACCCAACTCAGTGTTTTAGGCACTTCTCAGTTCAGTTTGTGAATAAAAGTTTGCATGATCGGGGCCTAAATAATATGCTGTTTTATGTTAAAGATTTATATGCTTTTGTGAATACCTCCAATAATTCTGTTCGAAGTGTCACTATTCAACAGATTATGAACTCAGGAATAAGATGATAAAGTAATGTAAACAGCAGCAAGGGATTGGATGTAAGGCAAAATATCTCTGTTAGTTTTATTCCTGGTGTATCATTTTAAATATAACAATACAGATCTATATTCAGATATGCCTTTTCAACTTCAATATCTGTTCATTAAACTAAAATTCAGTCTACAAAATGCAGAGAACGTATTCCAAAAAAAAAAAAAAAACCAAAAAAAACCACACACAATGTCATGATTTATGTATTAATTTTCGGTGATTTTAGAACTTTGTACCCTTTTCTTAGTACAGCTTCAGACACTTTGTTTACAATGAGCCTTTGCAAGTCAATGTATCATAGACCATTTAGTCACCAGGGAGAAAATGCAGGATATTAAACACTAACATTGTTAAAAAAGATAAGAAATGGGGAAGAAACGCAATAAACTAGTGTCTAATTCCTTTGTGATTTTTACAAATATATAGGAAGGCAAGGGAAAGATGGAGAGGTTAAAACTGTTTTGGAACTTTACATTTCTGCCAGTAACAATTTGAAGGAAGGGTAAACACAAGCTGAGTAATAAAGCAAGAGATGAACTATGACAAAATAAGATACAAACAAGAAGACATGACCAGCATGTCTTCTTGCTGTCTATATTTAATATATATTGAACATCCCTTTTTTGTTTATCAACTTTGCAGTATGCTGAGTAAATACTAATAATGCATACTTATTTTACCAGAAAATATAATTAAGAAAGAAAAACATGAAAAAGACAGTGGTATTTCATTAGCAAAAAAAGTATCCTGTCATCCCAAACCCATCTCTTTCAGGTCATATTGTAAACGCTTCCCTTGCAGAGGTGAGCTATGACTCAGACATGCATCCCTAATAAGTTAAGATACACATGCAAGTGAAAAAATGGAATATTTGAAAACAAACAAACAAGCAAACAAAAAGAAAACTGCTTGACAAGCTGAATATTAGGAGTTGGTTTAACTGCTTGTGAATAGTGGCCTATGAAGATTTATTATAAATATAAGACACTGAATAGCAAACATATGTATGTATCTGTACATATATATGAATATGCATATCACATACTTGTCAAGGGAGAAGGTCAAACAAAAGCAGTTTTCAAAATTTATTGTTTTCTTTTGTTTTGTCTTCTCAGATTCATATACCACTAATAACAACCAAAAATCAATAATTTCTCTGAAAACAGAGTTCATCAGACAGGTATGAAGCCAAATGTTAAGATCTATCTCTCTAAGCAGAATTGTTCTTTAAAAATAACTTAAGAAAACTGCCTTTTTAATTTATTTATTCTTTGTAGTTATTTTCCACATCATTGTATCTAATATTACCAAGAATTGAAGTACTGACCCATTGGTCACTCAGTGATGGCTTTCTTTCAATGAAAGCCTCAATGATGAAACAGAAGAACAGAGAAGTATATTTGTCACTCTGTGTCCTGGTTTCAGCTGGGATAGAGTTAATTTTCTTCCTAGTAGCTGGTATGGTGCTGTGTTTTGGATTTAGGATGAGAGTAATGCTGATAACACACCAGTGTTTTAGTTGTTGCAGAGCAGTGCTTACACTTAGTCAAGCTTTCAGCTTTCAGCTTCTCATACAGCCCTGCCAGCAAGGAGGCTGGGGGTACACCAGAAGTTGGGAGGGGACAGAACCAGGGCATCTGATCCAAACTGGCCAAAGGGATATCCCATACCATATGCTGTCATGCTGAACAATAAAACAGGGGGGGTTGGCCAGGGCAGGTGGATACTGCTCAGTGTCTGGCTGGGCATCGGACAGCAGGCGGCGAGCAATTGCATTGTGCATCACTTGCTTTGTATATTCTTTTATTATTATTATCATTTTTATTATTATTATTATAGCCATTCCTTTTCTATCCTATTAACTGTCTTTATCTCAACCCATAAGCTTTTACATTTTTTTTTCTTGAAAGTGCCCCCCATCCCCTGGGTGGGTGGGGGGGTGCGAAAAGCTGTGTGGTGCTTAGCTGCCTGCCAGGTTAAACCACAATGCTGTGGAAGGGAGACGGTCAAAGATGTTTCAAGAAGGTACATTTTACTAGATTTCAGGTTGAAGCCTCATTCAGGTTTAAATTCTGCTTTTAGGTATAATCCTAAGCATGGGGGGAACAAGAACATATAATGCCTCTTGAGGCATTGCTGAGGAGGTAATTTGAAAGGGATGACTTTCCTGCAGCACAGTTTCCTTTTATTATGGAGTGAGAGTAAGGGCTTTATTCAGCTTAAGTCTACCTAACCCTCACTGATTTTATACTGCTGAAACTGTCTCACCTTAAATAAAAACTAAATGTACAGATTTAGGTGAGATTTCAGTTATATGGTCATAATCTGAATTTGTAAAAGTATAAAACAAGGGTCTACGAGCCTTCCCTGCCCAAGGTCTGTCGTTGGTAGTAGTGCAAATATGTAAGGCACTGTTGGACATAACATGTATTTTCTGGTCTCCCTTATATGACTAGTGCTCCAGTCCTAAATATTTTCCCATCAAGGTGTCATAGACAAAAACAAAAACAAAAACAAAAACAAAAACAAAAACAAACAAACAAACAAAAGATTAAATTGTGAATATTAGCCACACATGGCTAATAATTGCATGTATGTTTTCTGGGGGTGAATGTCTAAAACCGAATTTTTGAATTCCCAGATGGAAGCCTGCTGCTTGCTAGCTGTGGCCAGGAGAGGCTGGTTGTAGATTTTGATAACACCAAGATTAAAAACAAGTGGCATGTCCTGAATCCTCCAGGTAATACAGAGACATGAGACAGAATCACCAATTTGAAGACTTATCATGTTTTGTGCTTACATAAACTGTATTGACTGGGAAAAGTGGGGCCTCTGGAGGCCCAGAAAAAAAGAGCTGGTGTTGAAGAGAAGGTTTCCCCCGAAGAACTGGTTTCAGAAAGACAAAGATAAATCTCCTGGTAGGAGGTGAGGTCCCAGAAGTGGGGACACCTCCTGGAGATGGGTGAGATGAGCAGATACCAACCCTGACTTGGCATGAGTCAGCAGTGTGCCCTGGCAGCCAAGAGGGCAAACTACATTTTGGGATACATTAAGCACAGCATAGCCAGCCAGTCAGAAGAGATGATTCTCCCTCTGTATTCAGCATTGGTGCGGTCTCACTTTGAATATTGTGTGCAGTTCTGGTCTCCACAATATAAAAAAGGATGTTAAGGTACTTGAAAGCATCCAGAAGAGGGCAACAAAGCTGGTAAAGGGGCTGGAAGGGACAATGAGGAGAGGCTTGGTTTGTCTAGTCTGGACAAAAGGAGGCTGAGGTGACCTCACCTTCAAGAGGCATTTGGATAATAATAACATAATGACATAACTTTTGTTTAACCCTGAAGTGGTCAGGCAGTTGGACTAGGTGATCTCTGAAGGTCCCTTCCAACTGAAGTATTCTATTCTATGCAATGCAATGCTATGCTATGCTATGCTATTCTGGGACAGCCCAGGTACCATGGTAGCTGATGGCTGGGATGGGCAATGGCAGTCAGTGGCACAGCAGGAACAAACACAACTTTCTGCCCAGCTGTCCTGGAGCAGCAGCCACATCCCCGTGGAAAATCAAGGGAGTGAGTGCATGAGACAACGTAGGGTAAACAGTCGTCTTCTTGGTTCTCAGATAAAGTATAGTCAGCCAAACAAGATGCTAGTATTCAAGGGTGCATCAAACTTCATCACCTCAGCTGTTGTTATGGTAAGTAGGAGTGCATCAGTAAGAAGACATTAAGGTTTATTTGTTTGTTTTCCTTCAGTGAGTCATTTCAGATTCCCCAAAGTGCGTCTGGAGGAAGCACAGGTCTGTCTTAATCACTGCAGGAAATTATCTTTGTAACTGTCAGATTCTCAATTATTTATTTTAAAAGATCTGCTATATTACTTCCTACACGGGAAAAAGAAATAGTGTCATGGCTATTAAAAAATGCAGCTTAGGAGTGATTTACTGTTGCATTATTCTTTAGGATGCTTCCTCCCTGGCAATCCAATAGTCCATAATATCCCTTATCCTCTGTCCCTCACCCCAACACATACACACACATATATATGTGCACACGCACAATGATTTTTTTCCTTTATTCCTCAACCCCAAAATGGTGACTTGATTCCTGCCATTTTCCTAATTCATCTTCCTCCATAAAATTAACCACTCAATATTACCACTTTAATTAAAAAATTTCAGAATAAAGAATGAAATCTATATGTCACATTTCCAGTCTACTTTCTTTGTAAAACCTTTTTCTGTGCTTCATTTACACTACAGTATGGAAGGGGCATAATTTAATTTTTTCTTTTTCCTAAACCAGCTAAACTGTTGTGGTAGATCTGGATTTGTCTGTGTGAAGATTTATATATATATATATGTAAAGCACCTATCTCCATATTGATAAACACTCTTTGGAACCACTCTGATGGCAGGGGTAAGAATAGGAGTTGGCCTGTTAGTACCTCAGCACTTCTGTTTCCAACCAATTTAAAAAGAAAAAAAAAAAAAGTCTGAGTCTCAGTTTCCTCTTTTCCTGGCAGAGATGACTTCTCAGAAGTCCCAAGCTTTGCAATATCAGTGTGTTGTTAATATCTCTTCAGTAAACCCTTAAATGAATCTGGCAGTTCGTAGTGATTATTAACCTTGCACTGAACCAGTAATTAATCTGTTCAAGCTGCAGAGAAAAAAAAAAAGAGAGAGAGAGAAAGAATGAGAGCACAAACTTGCCTGCTCTGGCTCAATGATTCTGGTGAATCTGAGTACCCTGATCTGATATTGTTTAAACTCATTAGTATTCTCTATCTAATCTGCAGATTTAATTCATTACATACATCATTTCCCCATAGCCTATACACCCATCTGTAATTTCCATGACATATTTTTCATCTGCATGCTTTAGCCTTGGCAGAGAAAGCATTTGATAAATATGTATTTAGTGGTGTGTAAAGCAATAACAGGAAAAAAAAAACAGCAAAAAAAAACTTTTTCTGCCCTGCTGCATTCTGCTGCATCATGTTGACTGGACAGTGAAGCAAAATTTGGCTTCATACAACTTTAGACTAATTCTACTGCTGTTTGTATTTCATTGAACTTAAGGAAGATGCATTAATGCATTATTGTCACAGCAGATATGAGTAAACAAAATTGCATTTTCTGACGTTATCAGGCTTAAGTTGTCAGGGAAGTACTAGTTCTAGGGTAAGTCATCTATGACTACATCTTCGCACAGTCTGATGTATTAGTGAGCTGCAGGATAAGTCAGAGATCAGTCAGCACCTAAAGCCAAGGGAGCAAACTAAGGGTGCAGGAGTGGCTGGATGGGATCGGTATGTACAGCACAGAGCTCTGTTCTGTCACCAGTACCAGTGGCCCACAGAAGAGCAAATGGGAAGGACAAGAATATAAGCAACATAATTTTCCTGGTTATCATTATCAAGCAGTCTGTAGCTCTTGGCTTTCCTGATCTGAAGGATCAAATTCGATATTTGCAAGTCGATGGGGCCGGATGGGATCCACCCAAGGGTGCTGAGAGAACTGGCAGAAGTGCTGACCAAGCCACTTTCCATCATTTATCAGCAGTCCTGGCTGTCAGGGGAGGTCCCAGTCGACTGGCAGCTAGCAAATATGTCACCCATCTACAAGAAGGACCAGAGGGTGGACCTGGGAAACTATAGGCCTGTTAGTCTGACTTCGGTGCCGGGGAAGCTCATGGAGCAGATTATCTTGAGTGTCATCACACGGCATTTGCAGGGCAACCAGGTGATCAGACCGGTCAGCATGGAAAGGCAGGTGCTGCTTGACTAACCTGATCTCCTTCTACAACAAAGTGATGCGCTTAGTGGACGAGGGAAAGGCTGTGGACATGGTCTACCTTGACTTTAGTAAGGCTTTTGACATTTCCCACAGCATTCTCCTGAAGAAACTGGCTGCTCATGGCTTGGACTGGTGTACGCCTCGTTAGGTTAGAAACTGGCTGGGTGACCGGGCCCAAAGAGTCGTGGTGAATGGAGTTAAATCCAGTTGGAGGCCGGTCACTAGTGGTGTCCCCCAGGGCTCAGTATTAGGGACAGTTCTCTTCAATATCTTTATCAATGATCTGGATGAGGGGATCGAGTGCATCCTCAGCAAGTTTGCAGGCGACACCAAGTTGGGTGCATGTGTTG
>VXAA01004753.1:0-52742 GCA_013399115.1 Anseranas semipalmata
GGCTGTAGCGAGGTGGGGGTTGGCTCTGTTCTCCCACGTATCCGGTGATAGGACGAGGGGGAATGGGCTGAAGTTGCACAAGGGGAGGTTTAGGTTGGATATTAGGAAAAACCTCTTTACTGAAAGGGTTGTGAGGCATTGGAACAGGCTTCCCAGGGAAGTGGTTGAGTCACCATCCCTGGAGGTATTCAAAAGACGTTTAGATGTAGAGCTTAGTGATATGGTTTAGTGGAGGACTTGTTAGTGTTAGGTCATAGGTTGGACTAGGAGATATTGGAGGTCTTTTCCAACCTAAATGGTTCTGTGATTCTGTGATTCTGTGTTTACTTGTAGAATAAGCATTTGAGATATGGCTGCAAATCTCTTTAATTGATCTATCTAAGAGATAGAAAACTTGTGTGTTTAACAGCGATTTCCCTCCATCTTTGCTTCACTTTTAATCATCAGTGAGAATAAAGACATTGTAAATGCTCTTAGTTAATGCTTGGCAATGCATATGGAAGGCTGAGTGCTATGACTGTGTGCAACATTATAGACCATTGATCTTTTACAAGTCCATCAGCAAGCTGCCCCCTAGCCTGACAGCGTGATACCTGCCATAGGAGCTAAAGATCGTGATTATCCATATATATTGGTAAAACCACTATTTCTGAGAGGTAACCAGCTTGGTTGGTATAGAGTCCACTTTTGATATATAAATGGATTTGATGACAGAATGAGTAACAACTTCATTGGCATTAGCACATTGCATGTTCTCACATGAAAATCCTGTGAATTCAGGACGAAGGTTTTACAGAGATACTGAGCGCCTGTGTGGAACTCTCTTTTAGCAAAAGTGGCAAGCCTTTAAATTTTTTTCACCACAACAGAATAATGGAATTTGAAACACACTTTCATATTTCCCTTGAGTCATACAAACCCTAGAACTATTTTTAAGAGCCCCAAGACATTTTACTCTACAGTAAATGTGTACTTCATTCAAGCAAGCAATCCCTTTCTTCCATGTGGTGGAGAAGAGGGATTCAGCCTGCTGGTCTTGCCACCTTTCGCAAGCAACTCTTAGTGTACCCGGCAGTGAGGCAAGTCCTTGGTGTTGTCAAATGTCTCCTTGTTTCCCATAACGGGTGACAGTGGGAGACCCTGAGAGCTGGCCATGACTTGTGGGCATACCTTCCCCATTGCTGCCCCAGTTTTCTTATGTTTTCTTTTTTTCTTTTTTTTTTTTTCAGTGTCCTTTCTTTATGAACAAATTGATTTCTTTAGTAAGCACTGATTTTAAGGAATCTGTTGTAATCTTTGTTTCTTAAAGGGGCTGTAACCCTGACCTGTAGAAACACTGATAAGCCCTAATTCATCCTCACTGGCCAAGGTGCACTGGCCTTTTAGAAAGGAATTCATGACATATATCCAGTCAAAATCAACAGGAAAAAATCCTCTGAAGAGCTGCTTGCATTGTGCAAACTCATTTTCTGAACTGTATGAAATCTTGCTGACATGTCTGGGGAAAAAGAAACCGCTGAGATGAGACTGCACATGAAACACGCATCTTGAATATTACATTTAATTCAGAAAGTTGCAAATGCTTGAAGCTGACAGGTTCAAGGGGAAACATCTTTCTTTCTGCCCTGAAAACATTTCTGTGGACTGTTAAACTCCCCATGTGCATGTATCCAATGCTTGTTCATAAATGCACACACACGCACATATACTCAAAGAATTACCCAACAGCTTTTCATTTCAGAGTGGTAATATCAGACTGAATACAGAGTAACTGTGACTTGCTCATATTTGGCATGTGGATCCGGGTAGCTGACATCACATCCACATTCTGCTGGAATGAGGAATGAAGGAAGTGATTTATTCTGTCTTTATCAATTGTTTTTTGATCAGGAGATTTTTCTCCAGTGGGGTTGTGCACACAGTCCACAACAGCTAGCATGAGTGCCGACCTGAAAAATACTATTGAGTGTCTTATAACTTGCTGTTGGTGCTGAGGTCTTCTATAAATACAAATACTGTGATTACATGTCATTTGAATAGCATTTGTACATCAATCAGTGCTGCTATTCTTATCAGGCAACCACAACAATCAGCAATACACTGGAATTGCACAATTACCATAGGAATCTTCATAATCTCTTGCTGGTGATAACAAAATACCATGGTCTGTTCTTATCACATGTATGATATTATCTGGAGAGATGATGAGATTTTGCAAAGTGGTAAGCCTGTCCAATGCCAATGCATGAATGAGATAGCATAGCACTTCCTTTGAGTAAGGCAGGCTCCTGAACTTTTGCAGCCCTGGAACCAAATGTTTCAAACAGTGCTTTCCAGCCATCCTGTGTTCTCCTCCAAAGCCCACGGCCTCTGTGACGGAAGTCATTCACCAGTTAGGGATTGTTCATTAGAGAAATGTCTTGTCCATACAACAACATCCTTCAAAACAATTGTAGGTGGTATTTTTCTTCAACTGTTAGAATCATAGAATCACAGAATATCCTAAGTTGGAAGGGACCCACAAGGATCATCAAGTCCAACTCTGGCTCCATACAGGACCACCCAAAAATCAGACCATGTGTCTGAGAGCGCTGTCCAAAAGCTTCTTGAACTGCGGCAGGCTCGGTGCTCTGACCACTGCCCTGGGGAACCTGTCCCAGTGCCCGACCACCCTCTCGGTGAAGAACCTTTTCCTAACACCCAGCCTGACCCTCCCCTGTCACAGCCCCATGCCATTCCCTCGGGTCCTGTCGCTGTCACCAGAGAGCAGAGATCAGCGCCTGCCCCTCCGCTCCCCTCATGAGGAAGCTGCAGGCCGCCATGAGGCCTCCCCTCAGCCTCCTCTTCTCTGGGCTGAACAAAGCAAGGGACCTCAGCCACTCCTCATACATCTTGCCCTCTAGACCCCTCACCATCTTCGTAACCCTCCTTTGGACACGTAATAATTTTATCTCCTTCTTATACTGTGGTGCCCAAAACTGCACACAGTACCAAAGGTGAGGCTGCACCAGGCAGAGTAGAGCGGGACAATCCCTTCCCTCGACCGACTAGCAATGCTGTGCCTGATGCACCCCAGGGTACGGTTGGCCCTCCTGGTTGCCAGGGCACACTGCTGGCTCATGTTCAGCTTGTTGTCGACCAAAACCCCCAGATCCCTCTCTGCGGGGCTGCTCTCCAGTCTTTCATCCCCCAGTCTGTTCGTATAGTCTGGGTTGCCCCTTCCCAAATGCAGAATCCGGCACTTGCTCTTGTTGAACTTCATGAGGTTGGTGATTGCCCAGCCCTTTAATTTGTCCAGATCTCTCTGCAAGGCCTCTCTGCCCTCAGGCTAATCAACAGCTCCTTCCAATTTAGTGTCATCCGTAAACTTACTCAGTATACCTTCAAGTCTTGCATACAGTCATTTCTGAAAACATTAAAGAGACCTGGCCCTAAAATGGAGCCCTGGGGAACCCCGTTAGTGACTGGCCACCAGCATGATGTAACCCCACTTACTATAACCCTTTGAGCCCAACCTGTCAGCCAATTGTTCACCCATCAGATTGTGTTTTTGTCTAGCTGTGTGTGGACATTTTGTCCAGAAGGATGCTATGAGAAACAGTATCAAAAGCTTTACTGAAATACAAAAAGATTACGTTGACTGGCTTCCCTTGGTCAACTACGTGGATGACCTTGTCATAAAAAGAAATTAAGTTTGTTAAACAGGACTTTCCCCCTGTGAACCCTTGTTGGCTGTGACCAGGTCAGAGGAGACATCTCCAGAGAGCCATCCCAGCCAACACTTCTGGGATTCTGTGGTGTTTGAACCCATGAACCATGCCACTGAGTTTCAGATCTTAAATGCATAACGTCTCCCCTTTTTATTTAAAAGTTAAATTCATGTGTGTTTTCTTGTTGCTTTGCTGTCCTCAGTTAGGGATGTTTACAATGTACTGATCCTTCTGCCCTCGCCAGGACTTCATGTCCTCTAATCGATGTCCCTGATGGAGAGGCTTCCTTCCTTGATGTTTGTGTAAGGCTCACCCTGTCTCTGATCTGCCTGGCTGTAGTAGTAGAGTTGGATTTAACACTGAGAAAGCAGCTGAAAATAACAAGTGTTCCAGACTAGGTGCAATTTTTGCTTCAGAGCAGTAACTTATCTGCAGTGCCTTGATAGCATGTCCCTGCAACAGAATTCAAGTCTCAATCTGAGAGTTCATGTGGCTTTGAGACAAGGGCAACAGGATAGTGTTTCTCAAACAGGACTGAATCTTTCATGTACACTAGCAAAAAGAAAAAGGAAAGAACATAATATGAAATGGTGGAGAAGCGTGTAGTATACTTCTGTCTCTCTTTGACTTTGCAAAACTTGTTTGCTCCAGCTTTCTGAGATGCAGAAATTAAACAACACTAAAGGGGAAGTCATAAACCAAGATCACACCAACCTACAGATGGAAATACCTCAAGTGCATTCACAGGAAAAATATCTGCCTGTCTTTTTTTATCGTCTATTTATCATCTAACAATGATACTGTCACAGTAACATCTGAATTATATCTGAAATCAGGCCACCTAATGCCTGCACCTTGGCTGCTACAAGCACTTTCACTTCAGCCAATCAGCTTTTGCAGCTGCCACTGACATGAACCTCTTAATAAAGTGGCAGCGATCTGCATGTGAGCCCCTCCACCCAGGCATTTGTTCATTTGCTTTCATAATTTTTATGGCTTTTTTGTCATTAGAGAGTGCTCTGTGAAGGCATGTTAGCTAAGCTTACAACCAGAGAGGAAAAGTGAAAGTAATCCCCAATGGGCAATATTTCAGCTCCTGCTGTAAAAAGGGATTAATTCAATTACATTGAATATATGGCATCCAAGAATGGGGGTCAGAGTCAGTGACAGGAACTAAGTGACAGGAGCTAATCTCTTATTTAGCACAGCACTGGTGAGAGAGAATAAAAGAAGAAAAGCACAGGAAGTAAAAAAACATCACTTCAAACTAGTATTTGAGGCTGCCATACCTTTAAGACTGTCACTGTGTAGCCTTCTAAAGTCATTTATAACCACTTAAGAATGTCCCATCTTACTTTCTGTTTTTGGTGCTGTTTTTCAGTTACCTTCTAAACTGATGTGGTTGTTTGCTGTCCTTGTTTGCCAATGTTTCCAGTTTATCTCCTCCCTATCCTATTTTTTCTTGATAATTGTTAATAAACATAAATATTTTAGATAGAAGCAATCTGTGGCCTTCCATCCTTTCCAGGAGGAGTAAATACAAATCCAGTAATCTTTCTCTAGGATTTAGCCTTAAAGCCTACAGTACCTCACAATGAAAGGCAACAATACCCCATCATAATTAAAATTTTGCGAAGATTTTTTTCTATGTATAATGCACATGAACTTTTGCAATTCTATCTGCATTTAAGCACCTAACTATCATTGCAAATTTTAGAGAATTCTGCAGAAAACTCCAGAAGAAAAAATATCTTTTTTTCCCATGCTAGATCTCTACTGATAGAATCAGAAATTTCTCTTGCCTTTTTGATCCTTGTTACCAGCTCTGACACGAAATGTTAGAAAATTCTAGACTTCTGCTTAGAACATACACATTTCTCAGAAAAATTGTCCCATCACCTTTTGTGAGCTAACACATGTGGGTTCACAGCACAAACCTTTTCCTACAAAATTTACTACAGTATCACATTACAAAGCAAGAAGTAACCCAAATGTGACTGTGAGGATACCTCAGGTTTAACCTTGTTTTTACCCAAGTTACTCCTTACTTACAGCTGTTTTTCTCTCCAGCTTTTGGTTACACTTCTTGTCCACAGCCACCTTCAGAGCAGGAGTTGGCACACTCTTTTTGCAGGGATGTGATTGAAATGAGACACCTGCAGTTCCTGCATAGCCTGTGCTCTTTGAGATGGAATTTCAATATGTGCAATGCATACTGCCTCTGTTGAGGGCTATGGAAAAACCTCCCTGTCTTTTTAAGTGGATGGCTATTTTAGCTCTGACTGCTGTCACTAAAAGGGCCCAGCAAATGCATCTCTAAAAATATGGAGATTATTTTTTGGCTATAAATAGATGCTTGGAGAAATGAATACAGTCTCAGAGAGATTTTAGTGGTTGCAGACACATGTAGTGGCTTGCCCCATGGTAGATGTAAGCCACCTTGCACTTACAGCAAGAGGTAAGAATGTGCAGCTGGGTGATAGATAGCCACTGATGAGCCTCATGCTCAGCTCTTTGCTCCAAATTGTTTGTCTGAGTAGCTGGCCTGAGTCTTCTGAATACAGTATAGCTACCAGCTTGCAGTCAAAGATGGCATGAAGGTGGGGGCAAAGAGATCTGTCGTGTCAGCCTAGCTGGTGAAGTCCACCAAAACAAGAATGTTCAGCCCACCCTTGTCAACCCACCCCTGCAGAAACTACAGGAAAGCCTAAGGGGTGCACAAGAGCAGCTCTTGTCCCCCATCCTATGACAACTCCATTACAGCAGAGGTCAAATAAAAGGACCTGAACTGTATTTTTCATCTTTACAGTGGGACACAATGATCTCTGTAGGTCCCTTCCAACTGAAACTATTCTATTCTATTCTATTCTATTCTATTATTTCTGTTTTAGAAAGATGAATAGAAAGATGCACAGATTTTCATAAGCATGTGTTTGGCAAGGTAATGAGTAGTGTTATCTGTGGAGCACGGCAGAGTCCCCCAGAATGACAGCTTAATTCATTTCCTTTTTATTTCTTTAATGATTGAAAAAAAAAAAAATGTCAAGGAACTAACAATGTTGCTCCTTTTAAAAACTGAAATAAGACAACCCCCCCCCAAATGCTCTTTGAAGCAGTATGCTATTTTTACATGAAATGAAGATATGCCAGAAGCTCCTGAAAGTGCATGAGGGACTTTGCTAATACCTGGTGATTTATGTGGAAAGCACTGAAGTCATAGTGTCTTATAAATGCCTCAGATCAATACCAGGCTTGGTTTACAAAGCCCACAAAGGATGCTGGGGCTGGAAATGAGGAGCCACTGACTCCCCTGTCTGTTGCTAAACTGCTGGCTCATGTGTTTCTATTAATGTTGGTAGTATTTTTAGAAATGCTCCATGTTACTCTTTTCACTTACCCATTCAAACATATTTGTTTTCTCTTGACCTACTGGCTGAACTGTAGTTACTGTTTTCACCTTTTACAGCAAAAGTGACTGACTTCTGGCAATACCACAACATTCCTCTTGATATCTCCTGGCTGTAAACTAAGGGCAAGCTACCATAAAAAACAGCATCTGCTTTCCTTGCTTTTGTTTATCATGGCTTTTAATCTTTAACTTTTACTAGGCAAATTAGTTTTCTGTGTCTTGCCTGGTGCAGTTTGTGGAGAGAGGATGTTCCATGCTTATAAAGATTTTAATTAAAGCCTAACTCAAATATTAGATTTTACCAGCCTCTAGAACTCAATTTTACAATATGCTGATCTGTCTGACCTGGTTAATCATGGTGTGGGCTAATAAGAGTCATGAATATCTGTTGGACAAGCACGCTGCTAGTGATGGCATGATGGGAGAGATGGGAGCTGTGCCCCTGCAGAGGGAACCTATTTTGAGGAGCACAGCCTTTTCATGTAGCTTTACTCGGGGTAGGAACTGGTGTTGTGAAAGACCAGATGAGAGCGAGCCTGGTGGTTTAGCCTGATGCCTGCAAAAGATAGGGGCTTCTTCCCTGAACTGACTGGGAATTTTTTTTCAACAAAGTATCCCATTTTTATGAGCTTCTGGTGAATTGTCAAAACTGAAACTTTTCATGTGCTGGGGAAGTTTCAGTTAGTTCCTGGACCAAAGAACTAATGTTATGCCCACAAAGGGGACAGGGAAAAGAAAACACACTTCTGATGGTGCTAAATCCCTTGTGTGCCCAGGAGCTGGATGGTCTGTGCAACTCTGCTTCTCTGTCTCAAAGGGAATAGAGCAGAAGTCAGAAAAGCCCAGCAAAGGGCAGGGGTGACCAGAGGTGATGCCCAGCCTCTTACTGAGAAATTGTTTGTTTGTTGTTTGTTTGTTTTACCGTGGAGAAGAGCTGACCAAAGGTGGAGGTGGCCTGGTATGGCACTTCTTATGCAATACCTTTTCAAAATTCCTAACCTGCTTTATCTGGATGCTTCCTCAGCAGAAACTGTATGTTTTCCAGAGAGGAAGTTTTTGTTTCAAAGTGCAAGGCAGTCTCAAAGGACAAGAGCCAAATAATAGCTGATATTTGAATGAAACTTTGAAATTAAGAAAGCAAGAAGTTTTGCCTGACCCAGGCAAATTCTTGTGACCCAGCACACTCTTTTGGGTTTCTGAAAATGTCTGAGAGGTTGACTGGCCTTATTTGCTGCTTTTGAACAGGAGAAAATGCCAGTCCTAACTGTTAGTGTTGAAGGAAATCCTCCCTTCTTTGCACATTTTTCCTCAGTGTCAGGGAGATGTTCTGTAATTTGACTGAGCAGGGCTATATGAGATGCTATGATGGCTCAGTCAGGCATGTTGGGGGTTCTAAACACTTATGGTTAGAAAGTCTATCAAAAACTGAACACTTTTTAGTAAAAAAGCTTTCTTCGCAAAGAACTGTAACTTGCTTCAATGGGAAATGGTAAGAAGAAAAAACAAAGTCTTTTTAAAGGGCTTTGCTTTTACAATGCATATACTCTTTTCTACATGGAACTAATACTAGCTGAATTGCCCCTTAGACATACAAATAAAACCCATACCAAACATTAAAACAAGACTTGTATAAACTGGAGAGTACAAGGTTTATGTTCTTCTCAAAAGGTTGAGCATGCAGGATACCCAGCCAAGAATTTTGATCTGAGTGATTGTAGAAGGGAAAAGATGCTAATCTGCTAAAACATGGAATTCTGTGTTCCCTGTAGAATGAAAAAATTTTCTCAAATACAGTACACACAAAGCAAGCAAGGCTCTAACTGCTGTTTCAGTGGGGTGAAGAGAGTTTACTATGAAGAACATTAATTAAGCTACCAAGGGTGCAGCATTATAAACCCATGTTGGATTACATTTGCAGCAGTTGGCACGGCTGAGGGTCCAACAGTTAGCAAAGTCTGACAGAAGCAGCTCTAATTTGCCAGATTCAGCTAAAGCATTTCCAAACTGAGAAGAGAGGAGACAGAGGCAGGATCACGTTTGTACACTCATCAACATATTTCCTACTGGACTTATTCAATTGAGGCTGCTTCAGAGCTATTTTGCTTTAGGAAAAATCCTGGGGGAGGGTTGGCAGTGTAAACAGCACCTGCCCACCAAGGGGATGGGCAAGGCCATCCCCATAGAGAGCAGTCTGCAATTAAAAGCCTCTGTAACTAGTGAAGGGGAACAGAAATTGCACTATAAACTGCCTCCTGTCACCCATCTATAGAGAGCATCCTGCTTTCACAAACAACAAGAGATAAGGCCACTAGTCTTTTATTTGCTGAAGGATTTGCTGCATGGCTTTGAACTACAGGGATGCAAACAGTTGAGGCTGTTGTTTCTCTGATGGGCATTAATCCCACGCAGACTGGTAGCATGGGTCACTTGAGCAAGCACAGAGGTGACCTAGGAGCATGGCTAACAAACCCCATGGGATCTACTGCAGCAAGGTTGTCCATGGAAGAGTCTTCTGCAAACAGCACCCAAGTTTGAATGTGAGAATAAATGGTGAAAATCTTGGTGGAGGGTGATGGGATTCATAGCAACTGTAAGGGCTCCAGCCAGCTGTCCAGACAACTGCTAAGCTACGGTCAGGTCACGGAGATTTGTTTTTTTGTGATGCACTTCTGAACCAAGGATAAATAGCTGCCAATTGCAAAAGGAAGGTGAAATGCCCTCCTTTCTAACGAAAATGGAATTTTCTTCTGATAACATTTCACAAGAAATAAAGATGCATGAACAGGGTTTTTCTAGCCAACTCTCTGATGCAGTTATCTGTTCTTTCAGGAGCTGCATAGAACATTTTGTTTCTTGATTGATTTTTGAATCCCGAAATTGTTTCATGTTTACATACAGGTGGTCTTTGCCCTGAAGAGCTGATGGGTTTACATATGGACGGTGCATACACTTACACTACCGTTCAGCATCCCTGTGTTACCTTCACTGCAATGGGGCACTGAGCTATAACATTTTGTGGGCGTGTTGTGAGACCAGGTCTTTAGTTCTCAGTAGTAGTCTTAGTAACTGCTGGTATTGGTGCAGTCTTCTGGTTATTTATAACACCCATTTTTGCTTTTACTGTAAGTCTTTGTTTCCCTCTTTTGCTTGTTTGTTAAACCTTATCTTTTTTTTCCTCACATAACTACTTGCGTTGAAACTCAGGCTTTTTCTGCCTTTTTTTTTTTTTTTTAACAGCTCTGATTGATTTGTAGTTTCTTATCCCAGGCATTGACTGTACTTTCTTTTGTTTTTATGCATTTGCATTGTATTTGTTACATTAGGTGTTTAGAAGCTCTGTGCTAAGCTCCCACCTTGCTAGAAGTCCCCACTGGGAACAGTCTCCTGGGAAACAGTCCAGCTCCTTGAAGGAATGTGGCTTTGTCCAGCTGATATCCTCCTGCTGCTGGTGGCCACAAAGGGGGGACGAGTTGAGCTTAAGGACTTGTGTGCTGCAATCTTCATTGTGCTGCACCCCTCTAAGAGGTGTGAAGAAAAGGAGCTCAGGAAAGGAAAGGCGAACTGGGAAGATGAAGAAGGACAGTGATATTCAGGCAGGTGGAGGCCTGATGAAGGTGGTAACACCTGGTAGCGTTAGAGCATGAATGAGGTAAGAAATGTGGGCTGCTGGGAGCACCTGAAGATGGCCTGGTGTCTTTGCAGCAGCTGGATGATTGGAATGATGCGAGTGCTGCCAGTGGGCAAGCAGGACCCAAGGGACAACAGCAGCAGTTGCTGGCCACGGAGGGCAGTTGGCCTCAGGGGAGGAGGAAAGTGGCTGAGCTGTGCAACACCCTTGGGCAGGAGCCTGAGGCCCCAGAAGGGAGTCAGGACAAGGCAGGCAGTCTGGGAGCTCATTCCCAGACTTCTCACTGCCTTTGGATGCCTTTCCTAACCTTGCTGATTTGATCTGTCTCCTGGTTCATTTTCTGTTTGTGGTCCATGCTGTTCTCCAGCAGGTTGGTCACCACACCTCTTCTGGCAGTGCAACAACAGGGGTTGTGCAGCTCTCTCCAGGCTGGTTCCTGGAGCTGCAGGTCACAGGGACGAGGGATCCTGTCCCGTGGAAGCACTGCACTGCGACTGGCCCCTCTGATAGCTCTCCCTAGGCACCGGCACTGGCCTCTCTTGGAGAAAGATGGATTACATGGACCTGTAAGTCATACCTGGAGCAGCTGCTGTTATGGTTTTGTAACTAGGCTGAATTCTGAACTATTCCTACCTCAAGATCTAACTCCTGGCACATCTTTAGAGAAAGACGGGGAGTTTTGATTTAAACATTCAGGCGAGCGAATTAGTCTAGAAAACTGCTAGAATTAGCCTAGAAAACTGCTCTGTTGGTTAATTACATTTACTGATTTTTTTTTTTTTCAAAGGAGCTATTTTTTTGACTGTGAATTCATCTGGCTTCTGCTTCTAGCCATTTGATCTTATTAAGTCTCTGTCTGCTAAAGAGCTCTCTGCTAGCAGTAATAGCCTCCACAGGCAGCTGCTTCTAGACAGGGAGCAAGTCACCTCTTAACCTTTCCTCGGCTAACTGACTAGACTGTGCTTCTTTGGTAAATTGCTTTTCCTGGTCCTCCCATCATTCTCCTTGTTTTCCTCTGAGCTCTTTTCAATGCAGCAATGTGTCCATCCTGTGGGCCCCTAACGGAGGTGTGGGATTCCATGGTGGCTGTACAAATACCACATATAGCTGCAGGATAACACCTCCCTACTTCTTCTGGGCAGCAGTCCTGTTTTTATTATTTGTTTTGTTAGGTACATTTGCAGGGCAGCGTCAGTGGGTTAATCTGCTTGACCTTGAGCCTTTCTGAATCCTTGCTTTCCAAACTATGACTGCATTTGTGTGTCCTGTAGTCTTCACTCCTACATACATATCTGTAGACATAATAAGAATGGAATAGAATAATAATAATGGAAAAATAATTCAACATGTTGTCAGTAAGAAGTTGTTTTACCATTGTGATATTTTACCATTCCACCAGTTTTGTCTCATCTTTCAACTTTTCCAGCTGCATGTTTATCAATATCTAGATGAAAATATATCAAATGGCGCTGGACTTTGAACAGACTCCTTTGGCCCACCAGAAATGCCTCTATTTATTGTCTGTCTTTGTAACTTTGAGATCTAACAGCAGGCAGACATACAAATGTGGGTCTGCCAAGTTGATGCAGGAAGGTATCTTCTGGCCAGCTTGATACTGGGCGGTTAGAATGTCTGAATCAAGACTGGACTGAAAACTCTGCTGAAGTAATTTTTGGTATAGATCCAGGATCTGTATGCTTCATAATTCATTCCAGTCTTCAGACTATGGCCAGTCCCCTGTGGCTGATTAACAGTGATTTTCCTGGAGTTAAACTACAAAGTATGTCCTGTCTGTTAAGGCAAGCTTCAAAAAAGAAAAAGGAAAAACAAACATACATACAAACAAAAACCAACCCAAACAAAACCAACTAAATAATAATAATAATAATAATAAACAATAACAACAAACTTCTCCTCCTGCCCCCCCCTCAAAAAAGAGTCCTTCCTGGATTTGGTACAGCAGAGTGAGAGCTGTGGAGACTCTAAGTAAGGCAAGAACATAGAAATGCAGACGTGTGCAGGACAGAGACACAAATCAGGTTACATTTCATTAGGCCAGCAGTTGCCAGCAGTGTGGTGCTTGTTTGTTTTTGTACCTACTGCTTTGAGCTCCTTGCCCAGCCCCTGGGACTGCTGCACCCAGGGATAGTTTTGTCCCACAGCCCCACAACATGGGCATGAAGTGCTTGTCCCAGCCCCAGGTGTGCTTCTGCCTCTGCTTGCTGCTCCGGGCTCCAGGCACAGAGGGTGTGCGGGGCACAGGGCAGCCTTTAACTTTTGCTGAAAATAAAGGATTGGTATCTCTGTCAGAGCTAAGCAGGCAAAACTCTGTTTTGAGGCAAGGAGAGCAGATGGTATGTTGGAGAGTTTCAGGATTGGAAGAGACTGAGAAAAATAAACAGGTAGTGATATAGGTGGGGAAAATAGCATTTGAGGATGAGTAAGGGTGCTTGAGGCTGCATGATGGAGCAGGAGGACATGACACTGAAGGAACAGGCTCAGGGGCTGGTGGAAGAGGTTGTATTGAGTAGGAGGCTGTGCTGGAGGAGTGGGGAGCATCCAGAGCATTTCATGAAGTATTTCTGCATCTCTGAATATGTAACACTTTTATTCATGCAAATAAGTCCCAGGAAACACCTGACAGAAAAAAAAGGCATTCACTGGTGGGGGGAAGGAAGTCCAGGCAGTACATACTTCAGCAAGAAATCCTCCATCTTTTCAGTGGTGGGGAAATAACAGACAAGCTAGACCTGGTTACTAGGAGGTGAGCATTTGAACAAAGGAGAAGTTCAATGTTTTTTTTGTCATCAGCCCTGTAAGCTCCCGTGCCGTCAGGAGATTTATATCTTCTCAGCCTTATTGTGTGAAGATAGTAAAATAGCAATAAGTGACCACAGTTTAAAGGTGAATGATCACTAGGAGGCTACATCTGCTGTGTTTTTCTTAACATATTTACCGAGAACTTCACTGACTGTAGGTATTTTGCATGTATCAGTTCTTTATGTGAGGTCTTATCTTTTATGTGACAGCTCAATTATCTATAAAGTCAATGCAAACAGTTAGGCCTTCTCCCTCTGCAGACATTTAGTTTCAAACTACTGGTCATCAGACTAGGACCTGCTAGATTTTTGTGCATGTGACCTCTTCATCTCTTCTTCTTCTCAATGAGTTGTGGATCGCCTGCTTAAATACAGCTTTTTTTTTTTTTCTTCTCTCTTTCTTTTTAAATACCTATCCTGTAATTAGAATTCTTCCACAGTGTCAAGAACTTGTGCTGCCACTAAAATGAAGCTGAAATAGTCTCATATAATTGTTTATTTATCACCTGTGGCTGTAGTACAAAAGAAAAAGTATTTCCAGATAAAACCTTGTATATCATCCCCCGTTCAGTGGGGAAAAAAAAAAAAAAAAAGGCAAGCCCAAATAAATAATAATAATTTTAAAAAGGCAAACAAACAAAACAAACAAACAAAAAACCCAGCTCTTTACTGTGGAGTGTTTCCTAAAGGCTGCAGAAAATACAAATATCTCATTAAAAAGATATTCCGTATCTCAGAGGCAGCATAAATAAGCGTGTGATGTGGCAGTTTCTATAGTGACTACTCGCTTTCATTTGAAAGCTCGCTAAGCAGTCAGACAAAACCAGAGCAACTGGCTGAGGTGTAGTGTGATAATTCCCCCCCCCTCCTCCAAATACTGAATGCACAGATTTTCTGCCCGTGAATCGGGAATGCCCCTTCCTGTGAAAGAGCCTTTGTTGCACACTGGAAAGGAGCGGGGAGGCTTCAGAAGCAGCCCAGCAGAGGCGTGGAGAGCAGAAAATTGTTGATCTTTCCACCGGGCTGTGGTCTGGCACCTGGCTGGTTCCAGCAGGACCCTGGGTGGGACTGCTCCCCCTGCCAGCTCCTCTGTGCCTCCAGGGCGCTGCAGCCACCCAGCCTCTCTGTCCTTGGAGGTGAATCACAAAGCAGAATAGCATTAAGAAAATCACCAGAAGCAGAGGGTTGTTGTACTTGGGCTTCCTGGAGACCTCTGGGCAGTGCTGCGGAGTCACACAGAGCACGGTTACAGACCTTGGGAGAGAGATACATGCTGGTAACTTCAAGGAAAAAGAAAGGAAGAGCTGCTTTTATTTCTGGAAGCCTTTTGTTCTTCTCCAACATTTTTGCCCTACTTTTATTTGATAGGGGGTTACCAGCAACACTTTTTTTGCCTTGCGATAAAAGTGCTTTATGGCAGTGCTCTGAGGGAAGTCACATGGCGTGCTTGATTCCTACTGTAAGTTTTCAGCTGATTCTTATGAACGCCTTGTAGAGTACTAATTCCCAGAGAACAGAGAATAAGAGAGAGGCTCAAGAGAAGTTTAATTTTTTTTCCCCTGCGGCGGCTCCTGCTATATTAGTAGTGTCCGCCTTGACATTGTCACTCAGCGCTTCAGGAGCTGCCAGACTGTTCCCAGTGGCTGACTGGCAAGAAGTGGATGATAAGCACTTTAGTCATGGGGAAAAAAAAAAAAAAAAAACCTGCGACAACAACCACCACCACCACCATTCAGTGTACACAGAAGTGTGACTCACCTGACAGTGCAGGCTGCAGTAACATCAGGTTTAACCTCAGCACTAAAGCAATACTGCTCCAGATATGTCCTGGCTAGTTCTGAATAAATAATTCAACAGTACATGATTTACTTGATTCATTTCAGCTCTCTTTCTGCTTACAGAATGGTGGTGAGACAATCCTAATTTCCTATTTTTGAGTTTCTCAGTTGAATTTCCCGTTTCTTTCTGAACTCTGGATTTATGGCAAACATTTTGCTGTGAGAATTCAGTGCTTAAGGCTGGAGGCACATTGACTAGAAGCATCAATCACATGGTGTTGCTTTGTTGTGTTTTGGGTTTCTTACCTGGATGGATATAGCTTATGATCAAAAGACTGGGAGATGTTTCTGTTCAGAGAGGGGTGTTTTGGGTATCAAACCTATGAATTTAAAATTTGCTTCCTGCAGGTGCCATGGGAATAAAATCAACTTGCAGCAATAATCATGGGAAATGAGCACAAAAGGAAAGAGTATATTTCAGGAATTGCCAGAGAAAAATGTGTGTATCTTTGCTAGTGGCACTTTAAAAGATAAGATAGTACATTGACCATGAACTGTTCTTGTGGTAATTAGCTTTACTGATGCTAAATGATGTTCTGGTGTTAAAACCGAGTATAATTATGCTATGCGTTTGGAAGGACAATCCAATGTTTTTGATGTATTAATATTCTAAAACAGAGTAAAACAAAAGATTTGAAACTGGACAAAGAGGTGCTGCAGGGCGGGTTTTTGGCAAGAGAAACATTATCAAAATTGTTGCTGCTTTTAACATATAATGCACTTAGATTTTTTTTTTTAATTAAAAAAAAGTGTGCTATCAAAGTAGATCTTAACTTTCTTTAAATTGATCAGATGAGACTGAGTTGTGGTTGAGATTATAATCTCAGGTACTCATCTTCAGTCTGATGCATTGTTTAGCTTCAGCCTTTGTGACAAATAGAGCTGCTGTAGGTGCACTTCAGAAAGAAGCACGATCAATTAATATGGTGTCCACACATAAACACTGAAGAAAGGGTGACAAGCTAGTCAATATAGTGGTTGTAGGAATGTTCCAGAAATTAGAAGAGCTGATTTTAATACCCGAGTCTGCCACAGGCTTCCCCTGAGACCTTGCACGAGCCATTGCAGCCTGGTCAGCACGAGGCGGTCGGGGCGCACTCCGAGCTGCAGTACGGCCACTGAGACAGCAGCCCGTAGGGCCAGGTCCGAAGCTGTGCCAGCATACGGTGCTTTATGCTGGAATGGTTTGTCACCTCCTCAGAGGGGTACAGGGTTTATTGGTACGAGCAATAGTGTTCGTGGCTGGGATTTTCAGTAGTTCCTAGGACTGACCTAGTTTTCTTCAGTGTGTTCAGTGGGATCAGAGTCACGGTAATGCAAGGTGGTTTTGAAAAACTAGCCCTGCAATGTCATGTCAGCACTAACTGGTCTGGTTGCAATAGGAACAGAAAACAACATCCGCATCATTTCCATGACTTCTACATCATCATTGTAATGGTGTTCAGAGAACTTAAGAAAATAACGTCAAAACAAAGTTTGTTGGTTTACTGCCTGCCAGGGATTGTTTACAAATGCAAATGGACATGCTAAAGAAGAAATCAGCCATGTGATTTATCAAAACATTTATCACCTCAGCTGAGTTTACCTCAACACAGGCATATTTGTGAGATTTACAGGCAAGATGGAGAAGAGTTTGGAGAGACCTTGCATTTTTTTACAAGATGCACAGACAGGCTTTTGCGTGAAACAGCATGTTTGTGTTGGAAATCACCTTTCTGAAGCATGTCGAGTCTCTGCAGGAGATGAGAGCAGTGACAGACCTTGCTGCTGTGGCTCACCTGACTGCTGCATAACCCCGTGCTCCCCACCACCTAGGAGCAAGCTGTCGGTTCAGCATTTTCTATGCCTGTAGAGAGTTGGGTTTCCCAGCGGTGTTCTGTCACCCACCTGTGCCCAGGGAAGCGGTGGACTGGGCTTGCTGTTCTCTTGCTATTTGAGCCCAGCTGTGCTAATAACCAATGGATGTATGCATTTCTAATACACAGGGGAGAAGCGCTGGTGACTTTAAACCCTTGCATCTTCCTAGGTCTGGAGTCTGCTTCTTTCCACCTGAGGTAATGCCCCGCTCATTGCATTTCCACATCTGCACTTCATTTTGCAAATACAAATGTTTGTTTTCAATGAAAAGTCAGTTGTTTCCATGTTGCAGAACTGAGGTTTGTATCACTAACAAGGCATAGTCACACGCTCAAATCAGAAGAGAAAAAATTATCAAAGAATTTTTCAGCTTACTAGATGCGTCTTCAGACATTGCCCAGTGCAAATATGCCACTTCACCAGGTAATAAGGTTTCAGCAACCTTACAGGCTGGTCAGATGGGATGCACAACAGTCAGTGCTTGCTTCAGGCAAGGGTGGGAGAAGCTTGTATACACAGTCCTGACTGATGTATGCCTGGTGGGCAGGAGGAGGGTTTGGTAAAAGAGCACTGCCCTGAGCCACAGGTGAGCATTGGTACCCTCTGAGTTAATTGCAGCCTGGAGCCTGAGGGTCATCAAGTGATAAACAGATGAGAGATGGGAGGCACACCCATTGCTATGAAAGCTCCCAACGCAGCAAAAGCTTACTCGTTGCCAATAACAGCCACATCCAAAATCTGAGATGCAAGTGGCTGCAAGTGCAAAGGAACTGCAGAACCAAATGCTGTGGTTGGCCTGTTGATGGGAGGAAGCAGCATATAGGACCAGCCTGCAGGTACCCAAAGATAACTTGTCCCAGAGTGCTCTTTCCTGAAGTATTACAAGAAGCTCTGATACATCCAGCATTAAAGAAATATCCAGTATTATAAGAAACTGTGTTTGCAATGACATTTACAGCATGCAGGTTGTTAAAATACTCTGTCCACAAAAGGTGTTAATTTATAGCATTGGAAAACTGCACTGTCCCAAACCAGAAAGCAGAACTATTTGTCTTGGTTTAGACAGAATGATGCAGTACCTGAAAATATTCTGGTGTCAAAAGAGGGAATTCTCAAATTATTAATGAGAAATTATTTGGGCGGTCTATCATACTTCCAAAACTAGTTTACACGCTGAATTAGCAAAGAAGTTTTATAGCTGACTCCTGCTCTCTGTGGAGACTTTTATTTCCATAGTGATGAAACAATGTTTTTCTGTATTCTTGGAGATATTTGAAACCTGACTGGACATGGTCCTGGGCAACCTGCTGTCTCTGACCCTGCTTGAGCAGAGGGTGGGACTAGGTGACCTCTGGAGGGGCCAGCAAGCCTCCTTGGTATTTTAACTCATTTTTGCTAATGCTAAAGCTGCTATTGTGGTTTTTTTTTTCCTTCTTTTTGACAGAAATAAACAGATTTGATAGGTGCATCTGTCTTTTTTTTTTTTTTTATGAACAATTATCAATTAAATAGTCAATTTAAAGAGGCACAAATAGTATTTTGAACTTAAAAACATAGGAACTGGATAGAAAACCAGTGCTGAAAACAGCACGTTAAAGTAAAACAAACAAACCTACAAAAAAAACAGAATCAATCTTATTTATTCCTTGAAAAATATGTCAGAACATTCTAAGTCAAGGGAAACTGAAGCAGGCCAGGCTGGGCCCAGGCTGGTGATGCTGAAGGCAAAAAGAAGGCAGTGTTCCCCTCCAGACTGGGTGCATCCCACCGAGTCCCCTGGCCCTGCCTTCACTCACACCTCAGAAGCAACGTCAGCAGTGGAGGCTGGTGCTGGTGGAGGCCGCCGGTCCCCGATACGGCACACCTGCTGCCGGCTGCGGGGCCCCGTCCTCTGGCTGGAGGCCCACTCGCCTGGCCGCTTGGTGCTCACTTGGCACTTGCCGAAATGCCGCTCTGACAGATCTTAGCCCGAGTGAAAATGGCAACCAAGAATAAAATCAGACATTGCTTTTAATTCAGCGTTCTCAGTTGTTGAAAGACATACCATTCTTCACAGGCAGGGGCTGTTTATAGGGTTTGCAAAGGAATAAATGGAATTTCTAAGCAATTATCCTAATCATTAGAGAGGCACATGCTCATGCAGCCACATCTGAACTCACTGGGACCAAAGAAACAGGAGTTAAACATGTAATTCCTCTCTCTGATGGCACCGGTAGAACGTGAGGTCTATCATTTTTGTTGTGTTAAGAATAAAAGACAAGTGGCTTGGACAATCTTGATTAAAATCCTACCCTGAACCAAGAAAGTAGAGTTCAGGATCTTGAATGGGTGATTTCACCTTGACCGATCCCTCTGTAAGGTCACCAGTTTGTTCCTCACGTCTCAGTTATCCAGGATACTTTGGCTGTGGTAGCCACATGAGAAATGCCTTTGCGTGAATCCTGTGCATGGCGAAAAGCAGCAGAACTTCAGTAGCTGTATTAACTGTAGCAGAACTTCATCTCCACTTGTTGGGAATAGCTCCATGCTCTGGAATAAACACTGCACAGGATGAGATTTCCATGACCAGCTGTCCATGGCAAAACAGTCTGCAACAAATCTAATACAGCAATGTGTCTTGCAATGAGATTTTGTGACGAGATGTCCACACTAAACATTTTATAATGAAAAATATGCAGGAAGAGGACAAAAAACAAAGTGAAACTTTGTTGTTCTTAGTGTCTGAAAGATATTTAAAAGGAAAAATAATCCTTTGTAGAAATTAAATTAGAAAACACTGAAATGCATCATTAAATTTTAACACTCTACTGTAATAAAAAGGGACATGCTAAAGGAAATTGGACAAGTGATTGATGTAGGCCTGGCACATCTCAATTCTATTAAGGCAGCCAGATGACTGGTAAGCCTGAAATGCTCCGTCAGTGCTCCCTGAATTAACTCGCCAGCCCCAGCCATTCTGCTCCTCCAACCACACTGTGTCTAGCAGCCGGAGCATGGATGCTGCTGCTGTGGGAAGAAGCAACGCAGATGCAACTGCAAGCACTCGGCTTGTGACCATTCCTGCACTGTGAAATTTCCTGCTTCCCTCTGAGCAGGGTGTATGGGGGGCAGCAGTGAAAAACCTCTTCAGTTCCAAAAGGAAGATTTATTGATTCTTCAGAATATTGCATTTTACAGTGATCTACCTTTTCCAGATAATGCAACTTGAATCTCAACCTGGAAAATTTATGATGGCTTTTTAGATCAATACAAGGCAGCCCAGAATGACATTGTTTATGCAGTGACCAAAAAAAAAGGAGAGAGGACAAGGTTAGGTATTTCAGCTGCAGAGCAAGGAGCAATAACTATGCTTTGGAGATTAATTTCCCTACAAGGTGATCCAGCTCTCTGAGACTCCAGTAAGAGATAACAAAAAAAGTCACAGCCTAGAAGTAATCTTGTTCCATTGAAAACAAAAATTTTGAGCAAGGATACCACTGAAATAGTACACTATGATAAAAATAAAATAAAATTAAGCAGAAAGAAAGAAAGCATCCCATCTCTTTCATGCAGTGCCAGAAGAAAAAAAAATAATAATAAAACAGTTTTCTGATGGAAGACTATCACAGGCCCTAATAGCACAGCTGAGTTCTGTGGATGAGTTTTCCACATCAACGTCCAGCTTACACATTTCAGAAATCCTGTCTAATTCTGAGATCTCAATCCTTCTTTGCCAGTGGGCTGGTCTGGGTGATTTGTCTTGGTCTTTACCAGACTGCCCTTCTCCCTTGAGGCTGCATTTCAGGATCTCAGAGGTAAGACTACATGTAAGGCAGATTGTATTATAATTATTTATTATGTAGCTTTAGTGTTTTAGTGCTTTTTTGTTGTTGTTGTTTATTTTTATTTTTATTTTTTAGATTAGTTCTTTGTCAGAGATAACCTGCTGAGGCAAATGAATGCTCATATGAACAGCTAGGAGATTCCTAAGGGCTCCATACATTTTTGAGTTCTTTTGTTTCAACAGGGACCATATTGAAGCTATAGAAAAAAAATGCATCGCAATAGAGGAATACTCAAGTATGGGAACAGTAATTACAAATGGTAACCCTCTGTGGTTTCTCATAACAGATACAGCTGCCTGAGCAGTGGTGAGTGGCCAACAAATGGTTAAGCAGTGTTGCCTTTTAATTTTCAGTTTTTTTCTTCTACCTTTGATAACCACAATGAATGTCATCCAAGTTTTGTACCTCTCTTAACCTGGGTGTGGAATCAAGTGACATCCCTTCCCTGCTCCTCCCTCTCCCCACCCCAGCTTAACCTTGATGAGACGGTGTTCCTCTGAGTCTCCAACAAACTCTGGCAAGCATGAACTATGTGCTTTACTGAGATGTAACCTTAACTCTCATTTGTATGGACCACACATAAATGCCACTGAGTACTTCTTCACTCTGGTTGTTGATTTTTTTTTTTTAATTATTATTACTATTATTTTTTCAGAAACATGTCCCATACATACCTATCCTAGAATCTCAAAGCCCTCCAACTCCAAACCTTCAGTTCGGTGAAGATGCTATTGTTTTTCTAGCCAGTGCCAAAGCCATTAAAACTTGCATGAGTTGTCAATACTGGCATTTAGCTAACAGGAGAGCGCAAGCAGCAGCTCAACAGCCAAGTAAATAAGAGAAGGCCTGTTCCACTGAGCTTGTTGTCTGTTTTCATGTTTCAGCCCTTGCCACCCTGAAGGCTGTGCCCATTCTGGGGAAGCTACCAGAGGTTTCTGTTCTGTTGCACCTAGAAACTGAAGAGTCAAGGAGAGAAGATACCCAGATGTGGGCCATAATGCCAGCAACTGCAGATGGCCTGGCCACCACACACTTACAGAACATTACCAGGATGGTGGAAGACAGCAGACAGAAGATTGACTTTACATGTTGTTGCTCTCCAAAAATTACTTAAATGGTGCTCTCAGGTAGAGCTTGTTTAGCTCCAAGTCTGGGCATGAAGGAACTTTTGTTAGGGGAAAATGAACATGGCCATAAGGGCGGGGTGATGGTAACAACAGAATACGTACACCGCACTCTGATACTCATCCTATCCTCCTCCTAGCAAGTGTGCTATACCTTTCTCCTTGTCAGGGGCACTGTTGCAGAGCTCACCCCACTCTTCTATGAACACAAGATGAATGCAGAAAATGCTTTTTTTAAACTAAGAGTGTCCTTTAGGTTGTTAGGAAACAATGCTGATGTTGTAAAAACTTGAGTGGTTAGGTTTGAATGAGTTGTTGAAATAAAAGCAAAATAGCTTCTTGCCTCTGTTTTGTAACATGCAATGACCAAGCACTGCTGTCAGGTCCCCACTGCCAAACGCTGCTGAATTCTGGAATTCACCCAGTTCCCTTTCAGCTTCTGAAATGCTTCATGCAAGTACCTAGGATCCATTAAGGAGTACTGTGAGTTGCAGGAACAGTAACACTATGAAGAAAAGGAGAGAAATGTTTTTAAAAGAATGAAAAGTCAACAAAGAAATGCGTTAGGGAAGCATCAAAATGTCCATTCCCAGCAGGCCTTTGTTTCTGTTTTGATGAGGGTTCGTGAAGTGCTTTGCCTTCCAAAGGAAATGTGAGGTCCTCCAGAATAAACTTCTAATCTCAGCCAGTTTATGGTTTTCCATCACTGCTTTCCCAATACAGCTGCATGGGATTGCAAAGCCTCTGTGATTCAACCCTTTTGCCTGACAGTCTGCAGACAAATGCATTCATTTTCAATAAAGGTCATAAGTTAAAGGGAAGCAGGAGAGCTATAAAATGAAAACGTATGCTATCTGAAACACTGTGACAAAAACAATATAGAGCAGATATTGGTAATGCAATGTAAACATTGGATGCAAGCCCAGCAACAAAGCTGGAAAAGCAGCATTTCAGCTAGCACAACTCAGAAAGACAAACTGGAACTATAGGAATGAGTTTTAAGCCTGTCAGCCTCTGTTTTGTCCTGATGGTTTGAAATCATAGCAGCAGGGGTTCTTGCTTAGAAAGGCCATCTTTCATCTCCGTGCTGCCAGAGACAGTGAAAGGCATCACATGCAAATTTTTGCATGGACACTTTGAACAATGAGGCAAATCAGAAGGGAAGGTGTAGCAAGGACTTCTGTGAGAGTAAGGAGGGAAATGATGTGGGATAATAGGTAGTGATCTGGAAACCTGCTTGCAGGCCATGCTTTGCAGAGCCAGACCTGCTTTCGTTTGTTGCTGCTTTGTGCCGGAGGTGCATTTCCCTGGGTTAATGGCCCCAGTTTTCTTTGGGGATGCTCCCTCACCATATTTAGCGTTTATTTAAAGTTTGATCTAGAGGTTATTTACTGCTTATTAAGTAGAGGATTAAGCACTATGTTGTGAGTCTTTGGTCTCAGCTGCAAAAAGCTTGTTGTAGAATTATTAATTGTTCTTGATATGAATACAAATATTGGTGACTTTTCAACTGTCTGTCTCCAAATGATGCTGTGTTTCAGTTAGGATTAGTAACACTTTGTGCTTTCACCCAGAAGAAATCTGAAATATCTGCATTCTCCTGGTTCTAAGATGATAGCCCAACTTCAGTAGAATCACTTTCTGCTCGTATTTGGATTAATTCATAGCCTCCCACTTTCCTCATTTTTACACATTTCTGCCTCTGAATTTTAGCTGGTGATTGGTAAAGGTCAAAATGCCAGTGAGATTCAAATTGCTATTTGGGTTCACATGTACGTATGCTGAATTTTCATTTATTTCTGCTTTCAGAATTAGCATTTGTGTATGTGTGCAAAGGCCAACTAATAAGTATCTAACGGTGAATGTATGAATTTGAATGAATGAATACCCACTGGCATGCAAAAAGGCATGCCTTACATCAGCTCCACTTACAGTTTTAGAGGCAAGAGTTTAAAAACTACTACTGAAAATAGAACCTTAAAATAGGCAGAATGGTTAGAGGCTGGAGGCAGCTCGATATGATGGCTATAAGGAACTCCAGAACTGCCAAGAAACAATGTCTGCAGTACCAATGTTGACTTGCATAAGGGTAATCAATAACAACATTGCTATGGGTTGTTCACTGAGTAACGAATTTCAAGTTTTTAATGCCGCATCCGTCATGGAATGTACTATCACATGGCCAAAGAGGATTGATATGAGCAGTGATTAAATTTTGTGACCCTTGAAGCAAATTCAGTATTTGAGATGCAACACACCAAATCTGTCACTGAGTGTTATGCTAATCTCACATTAACTTTTCTGGCACTTTCCCTTGCAGGGTGATGGCTAATGGCCAAGGGCTCTGAGGCAGGTGTCACTGTCCCCAAAAAATATTAGAAATGGAAAACCGGAAAATCTTGTTATCAAGAAATAATAGGTATGTTGGGATTCAAACCCTGCTGCTATCATTTAATGGGTCTTTGTGAGAGATACTGTAGGAAGGACTTCATCTTCAGTTTTGAGATTCCCCAACAAAACAAAGCGAGCGAACCTACAAGTCTCCAAAGATTCTGGTAGATGACAGTAAATACACTGATGGAGAAAGAGCTGAGAACATCAAAAGCTAAATGCAATGCTTTGAAATGAGAGGGGAAGGATCTGAGAAACCATTAGAGGTCAGTGCAGGAAATAGGACTCATTCTGTCACTGCATGCAGGCAAAGTGCTGCCGGAGCAGTATCTTCTCTGAAGTCCTGCAATATGAATGCCCTTACCATGGAAAAGGCTGCAGAGTCAGGCTTAAGGTCTTCCCTTTTCATTAATTTGTTTTCCCAGCTTGTCCTGAGAAGCTATTTATCTGTTGATTTTGTTGTCTGTGAGTCAAACCTTTATTGCCCTGGACAGCTGATTTTGTAGTGTCCGGACACTCGTCTTACATGGGCTTAGATGGCGAGTAACATTTCATTACAAATCCACTGTGACTTGCAGTTTCCTGTTTTCTTCTGTTGCTCCTGAGGGTGGTGTTGCTGATCATTTAAATGCCCTCTTATTAGCAAATGTCCTGCTGTGCTGAGCAAGCAAACATCAGCTTTTTTAAGCAAAATTTCCTCTACAAATGTTGGCAATTAGAAAGTAATTAGAAAGCATGAACAGCAAAAAGTACATTTAAAAACTCATTTAGCAACATGCAAATATGAAAATAAAGGTGTAAATCATTTTAAAAAGGTGAGGAGGGAGGTTTGGTCAATGTTTGAAGTCCCTGAGTTGTCACAAATGTTTTCGTGTTTACATTCTCCTTACAGTAAGCATGTGAAGTAGAAGACAGTATCCAAGGCCATTTGAAAAAATACCTCTTGGAAGTATCTAGCTGAGAAATGTGAGGGAGGAAAAGAGGAAAAGAACACTGAGAGGAAAGATGTACTCAACAAAGTAAAAATCAAACATAGCAAAACAGAAGAAAGCAGTGGAGTTAGGGAAGGTGGCATTTAAACCTGAGGCTTTGCTGCAGGCAGAGGGCTTCAAGGAGTCTACTGGAGCAGGGGAAGGTCCCTGCAGTCTGCCACAGAGTTTGTCTGTGCATTTATCCCGGTGCGGGACAGGCGCAGCCCTGGGCTGGCCCCAGGCCTCTGCTCGCATCTCCCAGAGACCTCGCTCTGCTCCGGAGCCGAACTTTTCTCGGAACAGGGCTCTGGGCGTCTCATCGCACGCTCGGTTCGTTGCTCCTCGTGCATCCTGCGAAGGTGCTCAGGCCGGTGGTTGCAGCTCTGGCAGAGACAAAGCCATGGGTGCCGAACTCGTGGGCAAAGCAGCCAGCTCTTCCCCTGCACGGTGGTTAACCCTTTCCCTACCCTACAGAGTGTAAATTAGCAGTCAGAAATATAGATGGGACCAGTTCTGAAGGGTAATGATAAACACATGGGGCCTGAATTACTCAGCTCTATGTTTTGCCTTAAAAACTGACAGCAGAGCATCATGTTTGCCTGGAGAAAAACTAAAACTGCTAGACTGAGAATGGAGATACGAGATGTCATGGGCTCTTGAAGCCAATCTGCTTTCACTGCTGGTCAATCCATGCCATTGAAAGCAAATCTGGGATGCTGCATTTGGTATTTGCAGGGCCGGGAGACCCTCATATGTCCATGGCCCTTCCTGCTCATTCCTGTTTCAGAACGGTGAAGATGCTTTGCTATGCTTGGAAGAGAAGAGCCTTTACAACAGCTCGGTGGGAGGCTATTGAGACGTGAGGGTGGGAGAGAGGGCTCTTTGGGGTCAGAAAAGTCCCTACCCCTGCAGCCCAGCAGTGCAAGGAGCAGGGCTCAGCCCTGCCAAAGAGCACACATCAGTCCAGGCCAGAAGACTGCCAACAGGAGATGTAGCCTTAAAAGTGAAAATGACATCATTGGTTACATTTTTAGCCACTGCTTTATTCTAAGTGGTTGCTTGCAAATGTAATTTTAAGAGGGGTTGGTCAATATGTTTGTTTCCTTCTGATACAAAGCTGAGTAAGCAACTCATGCAAGAAATGTATCGAGATTTGTTAATTTTCCACTGATTCTGAAAAAAGAGAAATTTCCCTATAGACAAGATGCTTATTATAGTAGTAACTAATGTGCTGAATGCCAAGTTTGGATTTCTACTGCTGGCTTTCTCTCAAGAATGCCTGGGTATACACTTTTAATGTACTTTTAAAAGACTGTTCTCTGCAGACATCTACACCTTAGACTTCCTTTGGATGAAATGTGTGTGTGCGTGTATGTTTGTATATGAATGCAGAGATAGCAAGTGCATGTAGGTAAACAGATTAGTCTCTCTATGCTGTGTATACATTACATATATTTAAAGAACCACATTGCAGGGATACGGTGTATATTTTTAGCATGGCTGAAATGCAGCCATCATTATGGGGCGGAAGGAGGAGGACCATTAGCAAACCATTGTGCAGGAAACAGCCATTTCAGCCAAATGCATCAGGCAAATTCTTGCTCTTTTGTGAAACTCAATGCTATCTTGAACATGCAGGTAGCGAGGAGGCAGGTGGTGGGTTAAACTCTGTGAACATCTAATCTACGCAAACACACACTCTTGTTATCCCTGCTTTATCCTCCTTCTCATGCATCTGTTTCAGGCAATTGTTTAATTCTGTTATTGGTGGAAAAACATTGTCCTTGAATACTGCAGAGTGCTCTCATAGTAAGTGCAAGGACTGAGCCAGAGAAGGATGTTTTCATCTGTCTGGAGCAGTTACTGTTGTTTTCTTTCAGATGTCTACAGCACTCAGCACCAAACAGCTCACCCTGGATTTGGGTTAGTGGGTAACAATGTGACACAAATTAATAGTGATAAAGTACTCCTGTGTGTAGATGAAGAAGAAAAGAAAAGAAAAGAAAAGAAAAGAAAAGAAAAGAAAAGAAAAGAAAAGAAAAGAAAAGAAAAGAAAAGAAAAGAAAAGAAAAGAAAAGGAAAGGAAAGGAAAGGAAAGGAAAGGAAAGGAAAGGAAAGGAAAGGAAAGGAAAGGAAAGGAAAGGAAAGGAAAGGAAAGGAAAGGAAAGGAAAGGAAAGGAAAGGAAAGGAAAGGAAAGGAAAGGAAAGGAAAGGAAAGGAAAGGAAAGGAAAGGAAAGGAAAGGAAAGGAAAGGAAAGGAAAGGAAAGGAAAGGAAAGGAAAGGAAAGGAAAGGAAAGGAAAGGAAAGGAAAGGAAAGGAAAGGAAAGGAAAGGAAAGGAAAGGAAAGGAAAGGAAAGGAAAGGAAAGGAAAGGAAAGGAAAGGNAAAAGAAAAGAAAAGAAAAGAAAAGAAAAGAAAAGAAAAGAAAAGAAAAGAAAAGAAAAGAAAAGAAAAGAAAAGAAAAGAAAAGAAAAGAAAAGAAAAGAAAAGAAAAGAAAGATTTTCTATGAAAGCTTATACTTCTAGCGAGGTGGGGTAAGGGCCTGTGACCTCTGTCTGAGTGTGTCTTTGCTCTGTACAACACTGCGTGGTTGATTCTTACATTAGAAATTTATATCTTCTTTATCTTGGCAGACTGCCTCATTCAGTCAAAAAAAAAAAAAAAAAAAAAAAGGAACAAGTGAGGAGGTGTTATTCTAAACTTCCAAACTTCCTCTGAAGTCCCTGGTATGCACCCAGGGACCCTGCAATACACCTGCTGCATCAGGCAGCACCAAGGCTTTGCCTGACACTCCTTTCTTGCACTGGTGGAGCTTGAGCAGGGACAGAGGGGGGAAGAAAGGCTGTTGTCCAGCCTGACTACAGCTGTGGGGTGAACGCAAGGGGGGTGGGCAGTGGCTGCTGGGGTCCCACATGCTCACAGACATGTGTGGGACAGTGTGCATGTGTGTGGCGACACAGGGCATGCTCCCATAGGTCTCCCTCCTTGTTCTGTAGAATAAAGTACGTCTCTGGCTCCAGGCACATAGCTGCTGCAAGGGTGAGGAGACATAGGACATCCTTGCAAGGCTGCAGAGTAAAATATGTTTAGTGCAGAAGGTCAATGTGCACTGGGAAAAAGTATGTGTAGGACTGCCATTTTTCTTATCTTTGGAACTGTACTGTGACTATTTTAAGCTAGTACATAGCATACAAGATCCAGTCAAAGTGAGCTCACTTCTGTGTTTTTTTTCACGTTTTTGTTGTTGTTGTTGTTAGTTGTTTGTTTGTTTGTAAATGAAATAGTGTCTTTGCTATAGAAACCACTTTGAAGTTAATCAAACTGTATATAAAAGGCTGGCGCATATTTCATTTCAATTTGCCATCCCATTCTCCATTTACAGTAGCTTCATATACAGCAGACAGGATGCTGATCTCATTTCTATCGGTATGAACCCAGAATAACTCCACTGGCTTTGATGTCAACTCATGGCAACGAGAACCTGACAGCACAGTGCTCTCATTCATTTACCAGTTCCTGCCTATTAATTGTCGGTTGCATGCTCCTAACACACTGTTCAACCTGAGCAGCAGCAGGGCTGTCCTAGCTAACCCTATGGCCTTGGGCTGAGGTTTGGCAGGTGTGCAGTGTCATGCATGTGGATGCAGAGTGCTCTGTGAGCTTCCTGGCAAGAGCCAGCGCCATGAGGCATCCCAGGATGGGTTGTTCTACCTGTATCAGGCTCCTTGAACTGCCCAGAGCAGTTCCGCCCACTGTGGGCTGGGCAATGAGCATCAGAGCAAAAGCTGCAGGGCAGCCTTCAAACTGCTGGGTTTGTTTGGAGGTGGGGGACATGGAGATGGGATGGCACCAAGCAGAAGAGGCTCCTTACCAAAGAAGAAGAGATTTTAACACAGCAGACAGCTAGGTGTGTGTTATCTTCCCTGATGGTTCAAAAGACCCTACTTGTCTGAAACATTTACATTCTGAAGAACAGGGATAAGTCTTCTCTTCAAAAATTTCCAAGTCACTTCAGAGCCCTCGGGACCCCAGTTTTAAAATTCTGGCAGCTGGATTTTCTCTGTCCCATATGCTAAACCTTGCTGAAACAGCTCTGGCAGCTCAATATTGCCTCAGAGTAGCACTGCAAAGTGGAAACTCTGTGCTGTTTCTTATTTCTTGAATAAGAATTTGACAAGAGGTGTAAATATTAAGATCAATCCAGCCATCATGATTCCTCCATGAATTTTCTGTCCCGACTACTAGTAAACTTTGCCTGTGTGTGCAATTAAATAAAGCCTGTTCAAGGGGTGGGATTAATAAGTTAGTATAGATCAGTGCAATGCTGTTTGAAAGCAGTGCCCAGTCTCACACTGATGTGATTGGCTCTGGACAATAAGACAGTGGAAATGTTTTTTTTTTTTTTTCTGACAGAAGAAAGGCTGCTCTGTAATTCTGCTCCTGGTGTTTCATTCTGGTGCATGCAAATGCCCACCAGTCTCCTCCCACATCCACTGAAAAGCAAGTTTTTGTTTTATTTGTACATAAATGAGTGAGTAGATCTGGCCAATATTTTCAAACCCAACATTTTATTTATTTTCTATTACTTTAGTTCAGAAGCATGGCACAGAAGCTGTATCTGCTGTGAATCACTGTCTCACTGCTGTGGTACAAAGCATATGCGTCTACGCTTTGAAAGAAAGCACAGCGCCTTTGTAGTTTTTTTTTCTTTTGCCTATTGAAGTATAATATATATATACATACTATCTCCCTTGCATTAAATATGAAAGGTAAACACCATTTATCAGTTAAACACAATATGATTTTCCATCTTGACAATTAAATCAATCTCTTATTATAAGAAGATATCGGTATATATTTTTATTATTGTTGTTGTTGTTGTTATTGCATTTCCAGCCTTTCCAGCTGAAGCAGAAATGTGAACCCCAGTGAAATGCCGATGTCTGGGTTTTGGCAAATCAAGTGAAAGACTTTGCTACCTCAGTACTGAATAAGGAATTATACCATTGAAGAGTCTGTGTTAATGGGCTACTTCTGAGTGAGGGGAAACAAAATTCATAAGGTGATGATTAAAGAAATAAGGAAAAAGATGAAACAATAAAGTCTCATCATGGTTCAAAGTTATCATTAGAAATGAAGAAATAGCCAACCTTCAACACATCTGTGAGTTACTTGTTCTATGAATTGACAAGCACCACATATATCAATTCCAGTACATGTATGCAAGAAACTGTTAAATGACATGCAAAAATGCATGTAAAATGACTACACAAATACCATGATTCTGTCTTAAAAGGAAAGAAGAAAAGGGACCTATAAAAGCAGGAGTATGGAAGAGTTCCTTTACAGGACCTTAGATCATAAGCTTATGACTGCAGGGTATAAAAGTCAAAACTGCAGGGACTGATGTGCGACAGTCATAAGAAATCCCATCATCAGCCTCCTGGGATATCATTAAACTGATTGAGGACAAGATCAAAATGGTCTGGATAGTCATTTCCAGGGTCATACTGATGATATCCATCCAATGGCCCCAGTATCACTCAGGTTGCAAATTAAAGAGGAGCTGTCAAAAAAACGTCTTATGGAACCTTAGACTTTTTTTTTTTTTTTTGTATGTTAAAGGCCTATCTTCACACAGAGCAAACTTTATGTCACTTATTTTTTTTTAATGTTGAATGCTGTTATGCACACATATCAAGCATGCAGAGAGCCTTAAGCTGTATTTTATCTCAGCTATCACTGGCATATCCCATTAATATCAGAGGAAAGGAGAGAAGAATGAATAAGATGGGCTTAAGTGTGGGCAAAATGATACCCGTAGCACGTGCCTCTTGTTTGGTAAATGCAATGTTGGCAGAAGAAAGAGCAGAATATTTCTTCTGTATTTGTATTGCTACAGTGTTTTCCAGTTTCTGGTGCCAGCAGTGAGAGGTAGACTACTGAATCATTATTTTGGATATAATGTGCCCTGGCTACCAGAAACTATGCTCAGGCAAGTGATTAGAAACTTATATACTGAGTATCACACTGGAAAATAAAAGTGAACAAGCATGCATTTAAAACAGTACAAAAACATTCTAATCATTTATCTCATATGAAACTTTTAAGTTAATGTCCCTTTGCAATGTCCCTGCCAAACCATTGCCATCTGAATCAAAATAATTCAATTGATCACCACAGAATTGCTCTTGTTTTCACTAGGCCCAGTACTCATCTATAGCTATACTTACCTAAGCCTACGAGAACCATGTTTCAGAAACTCAAAGCTATTATTTGACTAAAGTTGATTCTTAGGCAAATGTTGGTTCATCTTATTGGTTGTTATGCTTTAATTCGGAAACTATAAGACTGAGTTGCTGAAACATCAAGGATTTATGTATTTATTTGTTTTGGTTGTGCATAAATTTGAGACTGTTTAGCCTGTTGGGGTAATCCATGACTTTGGCTAGAATATTATTTATTGCTGCTTAGTAACATATGAAGCTGTGCAATTTCAAAGTTGTGTACTGCCTCCACAGGTATAAAATGAGGTTCATATGCCGTCTTTGAGGTATTGCATGTAAGACAGTTCAAGAGAGATGATATTGCACTGTGAGCTGCAGATGCTAGGAGCTTCGTCATGGAAGATGTTATAATGATTCTTTCTTCCTGTGCTAGCTGCAGTAATCTAAATAAAGCCATTCAGACTACAAGTGTGTGTGAGCTGTGAAGACATAATAGTGGGTTTCATGGAATAACATAACAGTGTTGGATGGGAATTTCTAATGCAACTGGGGACTTTTGAAATTTAGAGAGCAAACTGTTTTCAGTGAAGGAGTACAATAAACTATGAGAATTGTTCTTGCTGTAGAGCAAATGAGGAACAAACTTTACTATCAGGCTCTGTGAATGCTCTTTGTCAGAAAATGCATAGATCGAACTACCAGACAAGCCTCTTTTTACAGTGACCCTGATGTCAGGATAGCTTTCATTTTTCTCATGTGTTGAAATAAATGGACAATATTCCTGTCTGCTAGCAACTACAAGGGGGCTATAAGCTTTTTGAATAAGCCTTCTAAAAATGTCCTTTGGAGAAATTCTGCTTTAGACAATTACACTGAATTGAAAAATTAGAAGCAATATATGTATATAGATGTATATACAGTAATCTTTAGTCTTTCCTCAAAATTTCAGCTAATTAGTTGTCTTCATATTTCTGCATTGTTCTGAATGTGGTATTTCTGTTCTCATGCTTACTGGTTGTTGTGGTTTAACCTGGCAGGCAGCTCAGCACCACACAGCTGTTAGCTCACTCCCCCCAGTTGTGATGGGGGAGTGAATCAAAAAGGGGAGAAGTGTGAGAACTCATGTGTTAAGATAAAGATGGTTTAATACAGAAGAGGGAAAAAAAAAAAAAACCACACACAAAACAAGGGATGCACAGTGCAACTGCTCACCACCCGCTGCCCGATGCCCAGCCCGTCCCCGAGCAGCGACCCCCCCCACCCCGGCCAGCCACCCCGTCTTAATTGTTCAGCATGATGTCGTATGGTACGGACTATCCCTTTGGCCAGTTGGGCTCAGCTGTCCTGGTTCTGTCCCCTCCCAGCTCCTTGTGCACCCCCAGCCTCCTCGCTGGCAGGGCAGCACGAGAAGCTGAACAGTCCTTGGCTCGGTGTAAGCACTGCTCTGCAACAACTAAACATCCGTGTGTTATCAGCACTGTTCTCATCCTAAATCCAAAACACGGCACCATAGCAGCTACTAGGAAGAAAAATAACTCTATCCCAGCTGAAACCAGGACACTGGTGACCTTGCCCTTTCAGTTACCCTTGCCTGTTTTGTCAGCTTGGCACTCTGCTGTGTTCAGGAGTAACCTGGGGGCTAGTTGTCCACTCTCACATCTCTCTAGCACTCTGGTGGAGGTGACGAAATTTACCACTGTTGTAATGCTTCTCAGAGATTTTTAACAGCAGTGAATTAAACTACTAGCATTGAAAATAATGACATTTGAAAAAGATAGGAGAAAGGGCTGCTGAAATTGGCTCTTTCAGGAGAAAATATACAAGTCATGGCAAAGCTTTTTTCATTCAAAGTACAGGATACTGGGAATTTAGCTATCACCTAGGATTCACTCAAATGCATTTACCTTAACAGTACATTTCACAGGGGCAGATAAATAATCTTTCTATGGAGGTGGATTTTTGGTTGATTCCTGCGAGATAAATATAGTGTGGATAAAGAGGCTAGGAGAGAATGGTAATCTTCAGTTTATTAACTATTTATATTTTTCAAGACTACAAAAACAGTGATTCACTCTATTGTACCCCAGAGAAAGGCTGAAGCTTAACTTCTTGTTTCACCTTTCAGGCCGTAAATGGAGGCTGACAGTAATTAGCAGACTGTGGGTGGCTTCTGAGCATGCCTAGTAGGAAGGCTTGCTTTTTCCAAAGCACAGTTTCTATCTTGAGGAGAGAAAGATGGAATTGAGTTGTGCTGCATCACTCTCCTTGCAATCTGTTCTGGCACAGCTCCCTGTGCTGTGCGAGGGAGTTCAGCCATCCTGCAGCGTTGCCTTCAGATAGGAGTGAGGACTAATGAAGACTGAGGACTGAAGGCAGCAGAAAGAGATGAAAATATTGTAATATTTTAGAAGGTGAGGGATGAAAATACTGTAATATATAACCCCTTGCTTTGTATGAGACTGATGCTGGAATGAAATGCTTACCTATTTTCATAGCAAGATACATGTGAGAAGCCTCAAGGTCCAGGCTTTTGCTGGTCCAGTTAAAATGTGAGGGAAAAAAAAAAAAAAAAACTCTAAGGAAATCACAGAATCACAGAATCATAGAATCACAGAATGTTTGAGGTTGGAAGGGACCTCTGGAGATCACCTAGTCCAACCCCCCTGCCAAGCAGTGTCACCTACAGCATGTTGCACAGTGCATCTTAAGTGTTATTGTTTGAGAGAAGCAACCTTCCCTGCCTCCATTTAAGAGATTGGTCTCTGTGTAGCTCGGCTGATTGTAGGCTTTGCTTTATCATCACTGCTGAGCCTCCAGTTGGATGGGATCCTAGAGCTAAAAGCCTGAAACTTCCAGAGAAGGAGCACACTTGGCAGCAGTTACTGATGGTGTAGCACCTTTCAGGGTAGCTTGCTTCTGAGTAATCAAACTGGAAATTTGTTCAGAGTGTAGTGGTACAGTCTGCACTTGTCTTCTGCAGCCACCTGCAGAGCTTGGGTTTTAAACTGGCTTTTGAGCACCAAGGAGAGTAGCAGAGTGCAAAAAATCTTCATTTGGCTTCTTGTTTTCACTCCTTTTTCTGTTTATGCTTTATGGAAAACTCCATGGATGGCATTTCTCATTGGGCTTGCAATAGCAAATTAAATCTTACAGCAAGGTTCGCTGTGCCTGTGCTCTCCAGCATTACAGGGCGTGCTGAACATTTTGGTAGCAAGCCGCAGAAGCTGTGTTGGGCTGGCAGCAGCGCAGTCACAGGCTAGGTTTCTTCTAAGCTGCCAGGGAAGCAAGAGGCAGTGTAGCTGTTCAGGGCACTGCTGAGGAATGCTGTGATAGCTCCACTTATCTGGTGTAGCTCGGCTCTTGGAAACATGGAGCAGAAGCCTCTGGTGACGGTGTTACTATAGAGACAATGCCCAGTGCCACTCGCCGTTTTACTGCAGTCAGCACCTCGCATGAATAAACTCTGCCAGAAGACTTCTGATGAGTGTTTTCTCCGAGATGGAAGTCTTACATGACATGCAAATATGCAGTCAGACACTCTCCTTATTAATCTTTGCATAGAAATCTTACAGGTTCCTGATTTCTCAAAGCAGAATGTCAGCTCTCCTTGAAATTTTTCCTTCTCAAGATTGATTTAAATGCCAGGTTAACTCTGTGTTCCCCCAACCTATGTATATGCAACTCTCTGCCTGCAACACTTACCTGTTTTTTTTTTTTTTCTACAGCCCAATTATTGATTACTCTTATGCTGACTTTTTTTTTTTTTCTTCTGTCACATAGTTATTTTACTAAATGCTTCATCAAGTACTAGCAAACTAATAGACCAGCTGGTCACAGGTCAGAAATCAAATGGCATCTTTTGTCCCCATCCCGTCCCCCAACAAAGCCATGTGCAAGAACAAGCTGTTGTTTGATGGCCACCTAAACTGGTCTGCTGCTGAGCCAGGCAACCAAAATTACCATCACATGTTACAAATTCCCTTCTATTTTACACTGAATTGCAGAGACTCATGGAATTAAATCTGTGTTTCCAGCTGGGTTTCAAAGGATGTGGGATTTGCATGATCACACTGTCTGTCTGTCTGTCTGTCTGTCAGCTTCCCTCCTTCCTCCTCCCCGTGATTTCTGAATTTGTGGATGGATTTCAAACAAGTTTGAAAAAGTGTACAAAGTCACAAATACAATTAAGTCCTTGCATATATTAGGAGCACTAGCAGTAGGGCAAAGAGAGAGAAATTAGCACCCTGGTTTCAGAGAAGGCAGTAAAATGTGGTTATTACACACTGTTTGGCAGTAATCCATGGTTAGCCAGTGGTCATGTCCTGTTGAGCTGTGTGCATGCATACTAGGCTAGTATGCATACTCATGTGGTGGTACCACAGCAAACACAGGGAGAAAAGCTGGGCTTTTTGTAGCAGAATCTAAATGAAGGAGTTAACCAAATCCATTGGTAAAGGGTAACTGAAATCACCCTTCTTAAAATATTTAGCATTTTTTAAAGGAAAGCGCTTCTTCCTGGAATCCTGTGAATATAAGATGCTGCTTTTATATAACAACAGTTTTTAGCTTGCAGGTTTTTGATGAAAGCTTGGAAACAAGACCTATGAGTTTCAAAAGGAAAATTAAAAAAAAAACTTCAAAAATTTCTTTTTTAAATCTCATATTTTTTAAAAAATTCACATGATCTGGAGTGAGAAGGCAGAACTTATTCTAAATGCAATAAATACACTAGTTTTAACTTCACAACAAAGGATCTTTATCAATTGTTCTGCAGTATGGTAATGCATCTGCAATCAAACTGTTTACCCAGTTACTTCCTTGAGCTGAATTCTGCTACCTTGTGAGCTGCTCTACAAGTAGAATAATTGATATCCCAGGAGCTGATTGTATGAAAGGGAAAACTTAAAGCAAGAAGTGAACTTGGTTTTCAGACAATGTAGTTCTCCCCCTGCAAAAATCAGTTTAATGAGTTGGTGGGGAAGCAAGTCAATAAGCCTTACACATAAAATATTGGTATAATGTTTATGGTTACCAAAAGGTTTATATAGATGTAGTAATAAACTAAAAGATTAGCAATTCAGGCTCTAAAGTTAGAAAGAAATATTTTACTGTATTTAATCTTCATTTAACTTCAAGTTTGGAATCAATATTTTTCTTGCATGTGGGCTGTTTTTAAATTACAAAGTTTGAAAGTCTTTATAGGTTTCATGGTGTGCTGTTTGAAGACTGAAGGCACCAAAATGGGTATGTCTAGTGTATAGTTTTTATGTAAGCTTAGAACTGGAAAACCACCACTGATAAAATCAAAGCACGTATATGTTTAGAAGCACTTTTAACATTCATATTTAAGATATTCTTTCTTTCAGTGGTATTTCCTCTGATTTTTGCTACTTAAAATTGTTTTACTAGAAGAAGAAAATTTATAAGGCAATTCAGATTTAGACAACCACATCAAACTAAGCAGTAAAATCTCAAGGAAAACATTGCTGCCAGCAGGAACCAAGTATACTGCTCATTATCTCTGCTGACAGTACAGTGGAATTGCGAAGTTTTTACTAACATCTTGAAGGCAGCTGAGTCAGATTCCCAAAACACTGCAGGTGCACAAAACCCATAGACACAAACCTGCTCCTTCACTGCTCACTGATGCTTCCTTCGTGGCCATGGCCACGGAGGTTTGCCAGTGACTGTCCATACTGTGTGTAGGGTTTTTCCCCTTGAGCCTCACTGATCATGTGGAGAGTTAAGCACACAGAGAATATGTGAGAAAATCAGAGCTTCAGTCAGCAACTACATACTTTGGTATGTTGTCATACTACGAGGTAAACATCAGGGAGGGTTTACACCGAATGGAGGATAATTGCAAAGATGTTCTGGTGCATGTTTAAACTAGAAAGTGTTGGGACTTAGGACGGATGAAAAGTTGTTCTGCATTCCAGTTGCATTGTAGCATATAATGAGTGGGGATTTATATATCTCTACATTTTATTTGGAAACTATCTTGATTTACTATACATTTCTCTATGGACAGCATACCTATTATTGATCAATTACTTAGTGCTGTGTTAATTTAAACCTGAATAACGGATTTACGAGTCTCCAAGGACACAAAAGATTGGAGAATATAATGCATGGACACTACTGTGTTGGCATTGGGATATGCTATGTATTTTATTTTCCTTTATAGGCGTCTATGATAAAATTCCTTTGCCTATAGAAATCCAGTAATGAAATTCCACTTAAAAATTAGATTGTGCTTTAAATGCAGATAAGAGTTTCTCACTATAGGAGCTTGCCTTTTAAAATGTCTGCTCTCATGCCTCCAGAGTCTGATGACAATATGATTTGCATCAGTTTATAACAACACTTTCAGAAAACATCATATTTTTACTGATGTGAAAGTGCAGTGAAACCACTTGATCAGCCAGGCCAGCCCCATCTGGTACTGGGGTCCCCAAACCTTACAATGAGCATGTGAAATAGGTTGTTTGTGGCTGTGCCTGAGTACAGCCCTATTAGCCTGAGAGTGGGGATGGTTTAGCCTTGGTAGATATAGTCTGAAATTCATTAATATTTTGTGACTTTGGAATGTTTTGTGGCCTTGAAATACTTAACTGTATTAGCATAAGCCAGCAGGACTCTCAGGAAAGAAAGAATGAAGCAAAATGATGCTGTGGAAGTGAAAGACCTTCCTGAAAATTATTGGGAACTTGGGAATCTGGTGAACAGCTGATCCAAAGGGTTTGGCCTGACCTCCTGTAAGGTTCAGCAAATAGGCAGTAAACAGGTTAAAGAGCAGGAAGTGGCCAAGGCAAAGCCTTTCTAAGCAGAAAGTGGTGAATTTGTGAGAGTTGTTATTTGTAACCTGTTTCAGGAATTAGACAGCTCATCTAGAGGCTTTGCCCTTCTCTTACATCCTGCCCTGTTCCTATCATCACTTTGATCAATACATTCTTTTAAAGAACCTACCATATTCACCATCAGCCACAGACTCACAAAGGAACTAACGTCAATACTGGACCCAGACAGGTCTCTTGGGTAAGGATGATCACTGCTCTCATTTAGCACTTAGCATAAAAATGGGAAAACAACATGATGGGTTTTCTGCAGGGATAGAATTGTAGACAGGAGAAGAAGCTGAGCTGCAGCTATTTGCCTTACTATGAACATTGTTAATTTATAAAATATCTCCATTCCAATTTTAGTTGGAAATATTTTTAAAGAAAATAAACCTCAATTGTAATTGATTGTTCGTAACTGGCCCATAGAATTTTGTGTTAATGCATTTACTTAATTTGCATACTGAGGCAAAGACAAAGCAGTACAAAATGATGCTCCAGAGGTAACATTCAAGGCAAAACTGCTTGTAGGCCCTTGCCGTATTTAAGAACAGGACACCTTATTTGACAGTACTTGTAAGCATCTGAATAATGGGATGTATTAATGATTTTGTACAGTGACTCACTGGTTTATTGTGCAGATCTGGAGAGAGCTGAACGCTTAGTAAAGTCCCACCAATCTTTTTTCATTGAGAAAGTAAGAACACATGGCACAATCTCCTCCTTTTCTGGGACTGGGCTAGCTTTGCATTTCGTGCTCGAAGACAAAGATTTTAGAAATCCAGCACAATTTCTATACTGCTTAGAACATGTTCGCAGTACCCCACTGCAGATATTTATATCAGAGACCTCAGTTGGAAGGCTTCTCTTTCTCATTTTCCATTGTCAAAACAACCAAAGGCAGGGGAACTCTTGCAGAGTTCAGTTCAATTCTCTGACCACCGCAACTGCAAATAAGACTTAGGTAAATCTTCCTGCTACTCCAGTTGTCTTCTGCATCATAAAAATGTCAGAGTGGTGGTACACATCCCACCTGGAAAACAGGAAGAACTAAATTACAGAGCTGGTGTTTCTGATGGTAAGAATTTCTATTGAAGACATATTCATGCACTAATGAATAATTCAGTCATTGCTTGTACATTTGAGGTACCTTCACTTATTTCATTAAGTTTTAATACCAGTGAAACATATTTGATAGAAAACAAACCTTTTGTAAAATGATCTGCATTGCAAAATGGTTTGAATGTGTGTGTTGCTAGAAAACCAGGTGATATTCACTAAGAACAAATGCAAATCAATATTATAGGATGAGGTTATGGGTCAGCATCTACCAATACAACATGGAGGCAGAGGAAAAAAGGCAAAGTAAATGAGCCTTCTTTCATCTAAACTATACATCAATGCTTTTTCCCTCTGGGCATCCTGGCAGTCAATGAACATTTTGCAAAGCAAAATCAAGAGGTTCATCTCCAGTTATATCTTTAGCTACCATTTTATTTGGACATTTAAGTTTAGATGAAATGCAGCAATGAATCCACTGCACAAGCGACAAAGTGTTCGTTCACTTCAGCAGGGCTTCACATTCCACCTTTACAAGCCAACAACAGTACACATTCAGTGTTTTCTAAGAACCAATGCCCTTTTAACTTGCCATCAGCTGAGCACCCAAAACTACATTACTCGGTTACTTTCTGCACACAGTATAAAACGTTAGCATTGTAAGCTTTAGTTACCACAGTTATTTTTTCAGGCATTTAATCTAGTGGCCTGAATTGAAAGGTTCATCTCCCTCACTTCCCATGGCAATGACTGGAGGAAAAGGGGCGCTGCCACTGGGTGCCGTTCACAGCTTTGAGCAACATCTCGTCCTCTCCTGGGACACAAGGGGGAGGACAAGATTTCCTTCCCAGCCCGGACACCCAAGTTTGGCATCTTGCTTAGAGGGAAAGGCTGTTCCCAATATTCACAGTGCATTTTTCAACCATAACTTGTAATTGCTATTGTTGAGAAATGCTAACGCAATCATTACCCTATGCACATATATGTAGCATAAATAGTAATGCAGAAGGACAGACCGTTACATCATTATGACTGCTATGAAGACAAGAGATGCAGTTATTGTGGTCTAGACTAGAGAAGCGCTGAAGCTGCAAAACCACTGGGCCTCAATTCTCTTCCCATTAGAACAAGTGAGGTTTTTGCAGTGACTTCGTTAGGCCCCAGATCAGACCCCGTGTGAGCTAAGGCTTGGAGAGGTGCGCAAGCAAATTTGAAAAGCAAGGCAATAATTGATTAAACTGGACAGAAGAGGAAAAAGTGTCAACGTTAAGGATATCCCATTTTGTGGAAATGTAACCTTTTAGGACAGGTTAAGTCAATTGAATGTAAATATATTAGGTTTTTCAAAAAGGAAGACTAGCAGCTCTTTGGGGCCACTTCCACATTATTAGAACCCCTATGAAATGTTGAACATGCATTTAAATCATGTGGCTCATGCACACATGTTCCCTTGGCAAACTCCACACTTACCCAAGGTAGCTCATGCCTTATTCTGGCCCATCAACCAAACTTGAAATACCTGCTGTCAGTCTCAGCTTATAATAACACCCACAGCTGCATTTCAGGGCTCTGCCTGGGGACTAATGGCCTGTTGCTGTGCCTTGGGACATGTGTTTATATCTGTCACTCATTAAACCAGCAGCAATGCTCACCCCTGATCATTATTACTGAAGTCAATATCAGTCTAGTTACTAAGCAGATGAGATTTTATCGAGGTGGTTGGGATGTGATAACAGCATAGCTGCAAGCAAATCAGATCATTCCCTACCTCTATCCACGTTATGTATAAAAATAATTCTTCCAGGTGGATCAAAGCAATTGGCTGTGTGCCTAACAACTTACCTAAGCATTCTGGGAGTGCATAATGAAATACTAGTTGTCATGCCTTATTGCTTAATTATTGCTATCAGCTTCCAGAATTTCGGTAAACTCAACATACTGCATAATGAGGTTGTACTAAGCCAGAGGCATTGTAACACAAGTACAAAGAGAACTATACTGTATTGTACTGGAGATACTATTACCCCAACAGAGTAAACTTTTAAATCTCTTATATTTTGACTAGAAATAAAATCTGTTTATAGTAGGCTTTTTTTCCAGCGTGCCTGGATTTTAAATTCTCTGAGATATGATAAACTCCATTTGTTAATATTAACACAGCAAGCTAAAAATGCATCTGGAGAGTAGATGAGCAGACCCCTCGGGCTAAGAGACAGCAAAAGGGAAAGCAAAAGGAGAACGATCATTCTTTCATGCTACGAAATCTCAACTTCACTCATTTGCATAAAGACTTCTCCCTTTTTTAAAATAAATGACATCAAGAGATAAATGCTTAAGATAAAGAAAACAATTGAGTAACATTAGAAGAAAATTCCTTAAAAGTAGAATCTACAGGTAGGAAATTGAGCAGAAGAAAACAAATGTAAACACAAAAATCCAGAGAAGAAATACCTCTGGTTTTGCTGTTCTCCAACAACTGAGTAACTTCTGGCAGAATATAGCTAAATGTGACCTAAAATTTGAAAAATGATCAGTTCTTGTTACATCTACCTTTTCTCCTACATATTTCAAGCAACTTTCCAAAGCTGAGCAAGTATTCCTATCAGCAGTTTATAAATGGGAAAACAGGAGACTAATGAAGGTTAAAGATGTGATTTACCATAAATGCATTTATGTGACAAATATGAAATATGTTGTTTCCCTTGGCAAAGTGGCTCCTCTCATTCTTTCAGAATTCCCTGAGCTTACTTTACTCACTAAAACAAGATTTTACTAATTTTTACTGCTATTAGCAGTAGAGAACAAATTCAGCTCTTGGAAGATGAGCTGGATCTTATTCTGGTTTATTTACCATCAAAAGAAATGTTAATTAAATTCTCAGTGCAAAATATCACTGTAGATGCATCAACCCAAAATAACCCAGCTTGACTTTCAGTGTTTATTAGATTCTACAGTATGTTTCCCTCCTCATGCTCAGGAAAACAGAACAGAACAAAACAAAACCAAAAACAAACAATGCAAACAGAACCAACCCCTAAAAAAGCTTTTAAATGGAAATGTGTTTTGGAAACCACTGGAAAACAACTCTTATGAAATGAAAGTTTTAGTGGCTACTTCTAATCAGACAGCAAAGCAATGCCAAGCTGGAGATACATCAGATGTCCCTGATTACTGCTTGTGCACTCATTGGCAGTGCAGTAGTGGGCAGACAGGCCAAGCCATCAGTGGCATGATGGAGAGGTAGAGGGAGGCAGGGGTCTGCAAGCCACCTTGAGAAATGTCTCCCCAAAGGAGAGGAGTTCAGAGAGATCACAGTATGCTCAGTCTGTAGAAAATGCTTACTCACAAGAGCATCCTATTATCATTCGGATTTGGAGCCAGAACACGTTGGCATTGCTTGAAAAGAAGCTGAAGAGCAGCAGGCTGTATAGCAATACCACAATGTGATGCTGTGCTCCTACTTTGGATAATCAGAGCTGTTGATTGCAGCAGGATTTTTTACTGTGGTCTGCAGGTCCATGGGAATCTGCAGGTGCCTTCTCAGGGGCTGTGGAAAGCAAATCAGAAAATCTAGTCTGTTGTCAACAGTTGAAATTCTGTGTGGTAATCTCCATCTCCACAGGACAGTCTGCATATCTGATAAAAGCTGGAATTAGATTAAAATCATAGGGAACTTTTTGATCAGTCTTAAAATCCTGGAGGTGATTAATGAGTGCAATCAGTAGTCGTCACCTTTCAAAGTCCCCAGAGGACAAAATGGAGAAAATGAGAGCTGTTGCGGGGATCCTGACAGCCAGGAGGTTGCAGAGGTGCTGCCTGCATGGCTGGTGCTCCTCTTCATGGGGAAGGCAAACGATCGCTGCTGCAAGAAGTCATTCTGCATGTCTGAGGGGATGAGGTGACTCCTTTGGCCAGAGCTCACTTTGACTTTACTGCAATCCCTTGGGTTTTGCTGTGCTGAGGCAGAAGGGGAGTCATGCAAGAATCAACACTCTCCCTCTATTTTTTTTCCCCAAATGATGAATTCCCATCCCACATCTGGGACACTGACTCACCTGAGGAGAGAGCATGGGAGGAGAAGTGATCAGATTTAATGTTTGGATTCCAACTACATCTGTCCAAATATTATTCTTCAGCTGCTCATCCTTTACTTATGTGGTTGCTTTCCAAATTCAGTTGACAATGCCATTGCCCTCTTGCTACTCACCTCTTCCCTCTTCACTTTTTCTCCAGTGTCCACAGTCTGCAAGCAGGTACTGATTGCTATTATCACAGAAAGTTGCACACCATCTGGACAATTTTCCTCAGTCAAGCTAAACACAGCTCTTTCTTGATTTAGTGTTGTTCTCAGTCAAAAACTTTTCCTCTTAATAATATTTCAAAATCCTTGGTGTTTACCCCTCTTCTGTGCTGACAGAAGATGGGCTTTGCCAGTCAGCAGTGCCTTTCAGGTCAGAGCAGCATGCTAGCCGCCTAACTCAACCTTCTGAAAAGTTTATCAGCCCTGATCACACTTGGAACATAAGAGCCAAAAACCTAGACTTCAGAGAACATTTCTGAGGTAGAAAATAGCTCTTTGACCATTTTGCTATAATTTCATCATTGATATATTTTCACAATTTCCTTTGTATTTTGTTGCCCAGCCTTTTCTTTTTCTATTTAGGACTCTTCTCAGTACTTTGCACTGTAAACTGGTTTTAACAGTTTCCTTCTATATGTAGTTCTACTGGTCCTTCTGCACGGTCTTAATTTAATCTTTCATAACAGTGACCATGGGCAACTGCATAATACTCCCCGCTGAGTTTGTTAATATCAAACGAGATTGAGACACTAATTGAACCCGAGGAAAATGTTGTGGTCAAACTGAAAGCTTGCACCTAGTGCTTTGAGATGTTGCAAAATGAAAAGGTAACCAGATACTCCTCCAAAGACAAGCAAACTTTTCATTGAATGAATTATCTACAATGAGTTTAATGCTGTTAAAAATAAAATGTGTGACTGCAGACATATATAACAATGGACGAGTTTATGGCCACTAGGTCGTATGATACATTTTCTCTATTATGACAAAAGCTACTGTGACTGAACTTACCTAGTACAAATCCTCCAAAGAAAACATCCAGTCCTTGTGGTAAGGATGTCCAAGTAAATAAAATAATAAATAAATTAATTTGTTACTAAACCTACAACCTAATAAAGAGTTGACATATTATGCTGTACAAAACTGGGATTTTCTTAGTGAAATGTGAAAACAGAGCTCTGATCATTTGTTAAGCCTTTGTATTACCCAAAAATGGAAATTACATTCTGCCTGTGCAATGTAATTCCATGACTTTGCTTGATATATTACTTCATGTCCTTTCACAAAACTGAGCAACTACAGCATGCTGTTTTATCCCCAAAATAGCATTTCAGTGCTGGACGAAATCATTCCTATATGTACAAACTTGTATTTGCAGAACTAATGGGTGGATAAAGAAGCTTTATATATTACAGGGGGTGTTTAAAAACATACTATTGTGCCACATAATGACAATATAATAGTAGCTATGCCAAAATAGTGTATGCAGTGTGACTTCAGTAACACATGTCAGATCTGGCTAATAGGCTAATATAAATCTTGCCTTCCTTGACTTTTGAAGACTAAACCATGTTGGAATAAGCATAAACAAATGGGAAAAGGAAAAAGAAAAAGAAAAAGAAAAAGAAAAAGAAAAAGAAAAAGAAAAAGAAAAAGAAAAAGAAAAAGAAAAAGAAAAAGAAAAAGAAAAAGAAAAAGAAAAAGAAAAAGAAAAAGAAAAGAAAAGAAAAAGGAAAAGAAAAAGATCAAGCTATCCTGGGTAAAACTAATTTTACCCAAGATATTTGGAAAAGAGCACAAAAAATAATGTTTCTTTTCTGCATTTTGAAATTTGCTTGGTAGCAAAGCTGTATTTTTGTATTGGAAATCATAGTTTTCAGCAAAAGCTCTAACATTGTCACTCTACTGCATTTGCAAATAATAAAGAAGAATAAATCTTTTCTGCATTTCAGCAATGTGACAACAGCATTCTGATACTACTCAGAGAAGTTAACACACAACATTTGTCAAACACAAGAACCTGACAAAATCGGGACAATTCTTAGGGAGAAATTGTGGGGAGCTTTTGTCCTTCCCCATACATGGTGCAGCGGTGGCAGGACCAGCACAGAATCCCAGGGTTGCAAAGGTAAACAGTGTCTGTGATCCCCTCTATCCATCATAGTGCATGGTGGTGGTGGTCTCTACCCATTCCCAAAATAGGGACCCTTGAACAAAATGGTCTGCTTACTGCCCTCTCTGCACACTCCGGCCATTGACTAAATTCTGCAGTGTGACCATTAGCAAGCAAATCCCAACCTACTGCAAAATACTGATGACTAGGAATGACTTATTAAATCAAAGAGCAGATAAAGTAGAAGGAAAGGAAAGATCAGAGGAAAAGCACCCTTAAATAATCTTTACTTTGTATCAGACTATGGGGAGCGCATGGAACAGACAGATAAATAGTAGAGGAAAAAAAAAAAAAAAAGGAGGACAAAAACAAGCCAAAATGATACTGCAAAACTGTACTGATAGTAATGTTGCTATTAAGCCACAACAGAAAGTACAAGAAGATGGGAAGGAAGCAGATGGTTAGTCTTGTAGGTGGTCCAAATAAACAACACTGGTGTTTTGTTTTCAGAGACATGTAAAATGAAGTTAACCATTCCTTCTGTTCTTTCTGTAAGCATATCAAGTTCTTTGGAAAAAAATATGAGTTTTTGTTGTAACTGCAATAGTTAAAGTACTGGATTATTATGACAGTAAGACTAAAGGGTACTTTACTACAAAGACTAAAACCAGTTTAGGCAGAGTCACAAATTATTCTCATAGGAATACACCACATTTCATTGCAACTTACCACACATCTTTAGGTGAAATCCAGAGGCCTTGAAAGAGAACTAGAATGAAAGGCCACATCAAGAGCCTTGCAGGAATGTAGTTTGCATGCATAATACGTCTTGTGCCAGCGTGCAGAAGAGTGTGCTACCCTGGCTGCAGCTTCAAGTTATGTGAAATCGCAGTGGCCTTGAAGACCTGCATGTTCCTGGTGCAGGACTGTGATCTGCTGGACCTGTGCAGCAGGCAGATCCAGCAGTTCCCTAGTTTCCATGTTTACAAACATGTCAGTGCACTGCATGAAGTAATGCTTGCCTGTATTTCTTGCTTCCTATTCCTCTCCATACAAGAGCAATATGGCATTTCTGTTGTAGTGTGTTCAAGAGAATATGGGAATGGACAATTGTAAAGCTGTAATACTAGTTATAAATACTACAGAACTAGTGGAGCCAGGCTACCTCTGCAAAGTATTTTTAGGCAGGACTTGAAGCTAGATAAGAATATTGTGTAAAGTACCTGCTTGCTCTTGGGTCCCCAGAGGCAGCTTTAGATGATTCAGACTGCAGACTGAATGGAAAAGCAAAAAAAATGCCCTGTGCTCTACAACACCTCCAAATGCTTTTACCACCTGAGTAGCTAGGACGCAGCAGTGTGCGACTGACGGCCCACTGGTATTTTCTCTCCTGTGCTTGCAGTGACTAACAAGACTAACGTCTGACACAGAAGACTGCTGACGGCCTCCCAGTGGGCTGCTGGTAGGATGTGCTGCGGGGGCAGATGGGTTACTAGCATGTACCCAGGCTGAATGTAGGCGGTGTGGTGGCCAATACCAACTTGCGTGAACTCTCAGCTTCCATCCAGTCCCAAAATTAAGCAGATGATAGTGTAAATGTCACCATTCAAAACCAGTGGCTTGATTTGCCTGCCTCTTAGGTCAAGAACAAGCTCTAAAAGCAGTTTGAGAGGAAGCATATGCTGGGTCTCTGGACTGCAGTACTCCTCAGGTTGGTGTCATAGGACAGAAACCATTGTGCTCTTTGAAGCCAAATACAGTTCTGTAATTAGAAGTCCTTCACCAAGAATTTAAAAAACAACAGAACTCACTCCCTTAAATCCAAGCTATATCTCAGATCAACAGATCATTTTTCTCTCTCTTGTTCAGAAGGGTTCAGAACTGCTTAAATGAAACTAAGAATCTACTGTGTGGTGCTGATCTACATTCTCTCACCATTAGTTTTGTTGATGATGTTTTAATTATACATCCAGCTTTGTGGTACAATGGATATTATTGCTTTCAATGTCCTTATCATGATCTAACACTGAATTTTAAGTATTATCTTAATTAGTAAACAGGGTCAAATTACTTGAACCTCCTTTATTTCCTCTCTAACAGTGGAGGAGAAATTTTTTTTTTCCATGCAAAACTATGTGCTTTTCATAACAAATTTGAGCATAATTTTATTCAAAATAATTAATCTCTATTTTGTCCTTTTTTAATAGTCAAGAGAAAATTCCTTTTTTTCATTTCATTCTCACTAAAGTGAAATAAAGTATATTTCCACTTCCATCCTTCTCAAACTTCTAACTTCTTCTTTCTCTACTGAACAGAAAGGGGGAAATATATATATTTTTTTGCCATTGGAAACTAAAACAAAATGTTACTTGGTGTTATTTTTCTCTCACTTCCATGAAGTTGAAAGTGAGAGAAAATGTTATTTTTAAAAGCAATACTGTTGCTTTTCCTCACTTTTTTTTTTTTCCTAATATTTAACTCTCGCTTTTCCATAGGAAAAGGGGGAGGAGTGGGAAACAGCAGAAAGACCAACTGAAATGCGTATTCCACCACAAGCAAATAAAAACTTTTTTTTCTTTTGTTGTTTAGAGAATAGTAATTAAAACTGAAGCAATATAATTTAGAGCACTTGAAATGAATGTCAGCCAAATAATTTTTATTTATGATGTAGTTAAACATAAATTTTGGCACCTTAAGAATCAAAGTGAGTACTTCCCCTCTTAAAACGTCTTTCCCCGAGTCCTCTGCTGCTCCCCCAGGTACAGCTTTCACTGATGCCACTGGCCTTTGCCACATTACTGCTGCTAGAGAAATTCCTCCAGCCCTGCCAGCTTGAGGATGCTTCTGTTAGGGATGCCTTCCTGTCTAAAAAAATGTGCGAAGACAAGAGGAGCTGTCTTTATGAACCACACAGCCTGGTTCTTACAGAGACATGCAGGGCTCCCAACTAATCACATCGTGTCCAGTGGCTACAGGATGACACATCTGCTCTGCTGGGGTCAGCACGACTGGCAGACTGTTCCTCTGTGCCCGTGCTGCTGCTGTGTGCTCTGCTGAGTTGCTGTGAAGGAGCAGCACACAAAGGAGAGCCTGGGAGGTGAAAGCTGGATTATGTGGGAATGATGGACCATGTGGGCGTTGCTGCCTTTGGGAAATGAGGAGTGTGGGGTCACATACCAGGGAGTGGGCACATTGGGAGTGACAGCAGGTAATGTTGGGAAGGCATCAGGCAAGGTATGAAACGTTACAGGTATTATTTGCTATCATATTGGTGGAATATTCTTGACTTCATCATGCAACAGGGAGCCCTTTTTCACTGTGCAGGTGACAGAGCACTGGCACAGGTTGCCCAGAGAGGCTGTGGAGTCTCCCTCCTTGGAGATCTTCAAAAGCCGCCTGGATGAGGTCCTGGGCAACGTGCTCTGGGTGTCCCTGCTTGAGCGGGGGGGTTGGACCAGATGACTTCCAGAGGTCCCTGCCAGCCTCAACCATTCTGTGATTCTGTGATCACTGGTGTAGGCTGGCAAAACTTCAACTCTAAAATATGTCTTATTGTCTCTCCTTATGAAAAACTACCCTCTTCATGAACCTGCTTCATGACACATTGTGCAGTCTTTGGATTAACATTTCTCTCAGTGAAGAGAGACTGTGTAAGAGCCTTCTGGATCACTTCACTTCCATTAAGTTCTTAAATTGGTCTGGAGTAGTGTACATAGATATGTGTTTCTTTTATGCTAGTGGAGACATCTGGCCTTGGACAAAGGGCCAGCCTAAGGGTTAGTGCATCACTGAAACCTCATTTAAAACTTGAAGACAGGACTTGAACAAAACCTGAATATTAGTGGGTAACAAATGGCATGCACCACCAAGAAGTATGTTCTAGTTTTAGACTTCAAGCACTTTATTTAAAACTGCCTGTTTACTTTAAAAAAACACCATATCCACAAGAAAAATACAGCTTTATGTGCAATGTTTGACTATATTCAATTGTGGGATACCAATTTAGTATTAAATGTACTAAAGAAACCAAACCAAAACAAACAAAAAGACAGAGCACTGGATATCAGTCATTGTCTCTATAAAACAGCAAGACATATTCCATAGTCCACATGAATTTTGCTGTTTCTTCCACTGAAGTGGCATATCTATGTGATTTTGCTGCAGCTCGAAAGCTGGTATCACTTTCAAACGCTGAGAGTCACATGACACTGAGTCAGCTTTATGCAGCACATCTCCACATTTCACCCAGCAGCGGATCTGTTGATATGCTCCATATTGCAGAATACAGATGGGTTTCCAGATACATAAAGACAATGACAAACAGAACTACTGGCGTGAGATTCCAGCAGGGCCAGTTACAGTGTGAACACTGACCATGCAGCTGGGATACTGCAGCTTTCTCAGAGACACATCCATGAGGTTGAAGCATCTTTTCTTGTCTGACTTTTACCTCAGATGGAGTGGCATAAGCTGGTGAATACATGAGGACAGAAGTCTGTGTCCCTTGAAGAGGCACAAGACCACTTTCTTCCAAAGGCAGCCTCTTGTCCTTAGGGTTTTACATCTCCCATCACCAAAGAGTTTGACTGTAACAGTTCAGCTGTTATCACACAATGTTCTAGCTGCACATTCTTTTACAGCACGATATAAAATAGAGGACTACCTCAGCAGGCTATTTCAAGTATAACTGTATTACCTACCTGAATGTATGTAAGCGTTTTCCTCTCTGATGCAATATACCCATTGTGCCTTTTACTCTTCAAATCCACAAGCGTTTTTCCACAGATATGTATGCCTTCATTTTTTCTTAAAATAAGAAAGAGCTAAAAAGCAGACAGAATGCTGTTTGTATACTTGCACGCATTTCTCAGAGCAATGCATTTAACCTGCTGTGCTTGTGAGGCAGGTCATTGTTTTACGTCTGGGAACCATCATCACTCTATTTAGCAAGCAATGAGCAAGACCCCTAGAAAAGTCCATTCCGTACTCCAGAGACCAGATGCTCTTGTTGGAGATTGAAATAAAGGCATGCCCCAAAGCTATGTATTGCAGAGGGAGAAGCCAGAAGCTGGCTTCCTCCAACGGGCACCATGTGGCAGGTGTTGAGGACATCTATAATTAGAATATACACTATTACAGTGGGGCTCCCATAGGACATGGCCCAGGGGAGTGGGCATTATTGCTAGGTAGGTATCTGCACCCATATTAAGTTGGGCCCATGTACTCCATCTCATGGAAACTGCCACGCTCATCAAGGAAACACCAAAGTCATAGCTGGGCTCAGACAAACTGCTACTACTTCTTCGGCATCTATGTGATTGCATTTGTTCTATTGGCAGTGTCAGCTCCCTTAGAAGGAGCGCAGTTGCTCTTTATCACCGTGCCATCTCAGCCACCTGATGATGGCTGTAAAAATGCTTGCCTGCAGTCTAAAACCTTCAGTGTAATGGCAGCTCAGAAAAATAGTCTCCCTTGGATGTAACATCCCGACACATCACACGGTGTTAGCCAAGGATCTCAGTGCCCAATTTATGTAGGACTATTCATATTAAAAACTCTAGATGCTATAGACAGAGATAATGTTATGGACCAGCATTGAGAACACAGGGTGTCAGTCCTTGCGGGTGACTGTGTGCAAATACAACAAGTAATTAAGCAGAGACAATCTGAAATGCACATTAATTGGAATGAGTGCGTTGTGCCCCAAAACAAGGTACATATTCTAGGAAAGCAGACCTGAGGTATTAGTTCATCCAGGCAAGTAGTCTGTATTACTGAGGAGCAGGCAGGGAATCTGAGCAGTCACTACTGGGAGGAGCTGCACACTGAGGGAGTGTCTTCTCTCTCAGGGACTAGAGGTTATCTTATAAAGCAGTCTATAAAAGTTTATTTCCTTTCCTGGTTCACAGTGAGATGTCTCTCGCACCACTTTAGCCACATAAACAAGGTGCTTAGTGTAAACCAGTGCCTGGCTTCTGTCAGTAGAGTGAGAGGAACATCCCAGGGAGGCTGATTTATCTCAGACTGCTCCATCCCATTTTAGGGGAGGATAAAACACATTTAGGAGGTAATTGGATTTATCTCTCGGTGGGTCCTGGTGAGTATCAGAGAGCGAATGTCTAACTTTTACATGGCAACACCGAGGAACCCATGCTTTGCTTTTGTAATTGAAGATGTTTTCCAACACCATTGCTCCCTGGAGTTGCATGAGCCCAGTGAGAATTAGTTACCTGAAGCCCTTTGAAACTGTGGAGCCTTAACACTACGGGTTTTAGAAGCTTGTCCAGAAACAGTGCCAGAAACAGCTTGTCCAGAAGCTCTGGGGTGAGTCATACCTCCATGGGCCTTGAATATAGGCAGAAAGCCTACGTTTGAAGTATCTCGGTAAGCAAACTGCTTTCAAACAAACAAATAAATAAATAAAGGTGAGAAGAATATTTAGATCGCCAGTGGCAAGGGAGGAAAAAACCCCACAAACCATGGCTGAAATTCTGCTGCAGTGCTACAGCGAGGTGCTGGCGGCCGCGCTCCCGGCCTCGGGCGGCAGAGCTGCTTTTCTTCGGCCCCCGGGCTGAGCCCCCGGGCCGGGGGGACGAGACCCCGGGGTGGGGAACGAGGGGCGCGGGGGGACCGAACCGCCCGGGGGCGGCGGGGGGTAGCGCGGCACCGTCGCCCCGGGGCGTTGTTCGCACCCCGCGTCCTTCCTGCTTCCGGGGGCCGCCGCGGGGAGGATTTGCTGCAGATGACATCAGCCGTGGATGCTGGAAAAGCGGCGGCGGCGGGGATGCGCCGGCTCCCCCCCTTCCTCCTCCTCCTCCTCCTCCTCCTCGCCAGGTCCCTGCCCTGCACCG